>APFE030195327.1:22377-32423 GCA_000404065.3 Pinus taeda | reverse complement strand
TCCTCTAGAATACCACCATCCAAGGAACTTGAAGGCCCTCTGTTTATTAGATAAACAACAGTATCTACAACATCTGCCCAAAATTGTAAAGGCAATCCTGCATGCAATTGCATACACCTTGCACACTCCATGATTGTCTTGTTCATCCCTTCTGACATACCATTTTCTTTTGGTGTTCTTGGAATTGTCTTCTCTCTGTGAATTCCATTCTCTAAATAGTACCTATCAAACTCCTTGCTGCAACATTCACCTCCATTGTCTGATCGGAAACACTTCAACCTTTTTCCTGTCTCATTTTCAACCAAAGCTTTCCATTTCTTGAAAGTATGAAATACATTAGATTTATTCGAATACAATAAATCCATGTTTTTTTGGTTGCATTATCAATAAAAGTAACATAATAACGAGAGCCACCAAGAGATGATATCTGAGAAGGTCCCCATACATCTGTATGCATAAGCTCTACTTTTTCGCTCTTCTTTTCTTTCCAAACTCTGAGGAATCTGAATCTCTTCTATTTTCCATAAACACAATTCTCATAGAATTTTAAATCAACATGCATCAAACCTGGCAAAAAATTTCTTAAGTGAAGAATCTGCATCCCCTTCTCACTCATGTGCCCATGCCACAATGTTGTATCTTCTCCTGTAGAGGTTAAAACATTAACAAAATTAGAGATACCATTGCATAAATAAAATGTACCAACCTTTTCTCCTTTTGCTATTACTAGGGATCCTTTAGGTGACCTTCTAGGTTTTATCTGTAAAAGTAGTCACATAGCCTTCACCTCCCAACTGCCCTGTTGAAATTAGATTTTTCTTCAGATCTAGAACATGCCTTACCTCCTTCAATAGCCATTGATTTGCATTCCGCTGTTTTATGAAAACTGTACCAATTCCAATTATTTTACAGGTTTTATCATCACCCAATCGAACTTGTCCAAAATCTCCTTGAACATAATCATGAAAATGTTTACTATCAGGTGTGGCATGGAATGAGGCCCCTGAGTCTACCACCCATGCATCAATAATATTTTCTAATGAAAGAATCAAAGCATCTTGCAACACATCACCTGTCACATTCGCTTCATGATTGTTTTCTTGCTGCGCATGTCCTTCTTTCCCCTTCCGAGACTTGCAGTCTTTCTTTAGGTGTCATTTCTTCCCGCATTTCCAGCACACTATCCCTGATCTGGACTTGGATCTTCCTTTCCTTGAGTTACTGTGATATCCTTGGCTCTTTCCTCTTTCCATTTTTCTTCCCTTAGTCTCTATAGTCAAAGCATTACCTGATGTCTCACCGGAGCTTTTCCGTCGCATTTCCTCGCTAAGGGTTGCACCAAAAACATCATCAAACTTTAAAGTACTAGATCCAGAGACAGAGTTACTAATGGCCATAACTAAACCATTCCAATTTTCTGGCTATGAGAACAGAAATAACATTGTCCCAACTTCATCATCAACAGCTACCCCTACAAAACTTAGCTTACTGGTAACTGTATTAAATTCACTTAAATGATCAACAATAGATCCACCTTCTAATACATTCATATTAAATAAATGGTTCATAAGAAATACCTTATTTGAGGTCGAGGGTTTTTCATATAGTTTCCTTTGAAAGATTAAAGGCTATCGACGTTGTTAGGCACAGTCGTATTGTTCCAAGTGCCTTTTTGTCAAGAATATCCCATTCCGTGTCTGTCATATTCATTGGCTTCTTTGGCTTTCCACTCAATGGTTGGTACAGATATTTCTGGTACAAATAATCTTCCATAGTTGGTAGTTTTGGTCATTAAATTTTTTGACCCTAAACCTACCATCTTTTGCCATTTCTCCCACTCGAACCAGGAACCTTTCTCTCCCATGAGTTTATCAGGAAAATATACCTTCGACTATGATAATAGTTGTTAGAAAATTATATATTATGGAGAAATTAAATGCATAAAATATATTGCATAAATATAAACATAGAAAACACATAAAACAAGAGAGACACAGATATACGCGGTTCACCCAATTTGGGTTACGCCCATGGAAACAGCTAGTCCTTCCTTTTATATTATCGAACAAAATGAAGAGATACAACCTACATCAGATCCGCTGTAATTCCCTATTCTCTCTCACACAATCTCCTCTCTCTTTCTTACTTAGAATATAGATCTACATAGAAGCAATACAATTCCCTCATATATAGCGAGGGGTTTCCTTCTAGTTCAAAAAAACCTAAATTAAACATAACTTCTACGATCAAATCTCTGCCTAATGAACGGCCCAGATTGACTACAAAATTACAATATTCTACAAGGAAATTTTACATCTATTTTTAGCTTCGGGGGCATTTCCCTCGATCCCCTGACAAGGGGGGGCTCCTAAAGATTGTTGCTGTCCCCCTGGACCCCCCTTGTAGCACAAATATTACGGGTGGCTTTGCCACCACATTACGAACTGGGGTCCAATGTGGTGATACCTCTAAATAAAGAAGATAATCAGGCTATACACCCAACAATATATCGCCGCTCCATTATGGAAAATTCCAAGTATAAGAAGTGACATAGTCAACATTGGGTGCCACACAAGTTTCAGGTGGGCAACAAAGTTTAGTTGCATTTTCAGAAAGAACGCCTTACCAGAGCCCATAGGAAGCTCAAACCACTCCGATATGGTCCTAACACCATTACCAAGGCTATGGGAGACAATGCTTTAGAGTGCAACGTTCCCCCATTCCTTGACTGACACCCAATGTTCAATTTAGACCACCTTTGACCATGCTTCCCACCATTACTAGACACAACAGACATTTCCGAACAACTCACACCAACAAAAGTTTCCGCATCTCATGGAGGCACTCAATGCAATGGGGACCATTGCTTCCTAAGGGAGGAGGATTGATCCAGGTGGATCTGGGTGGCCACCTTCCTATTCCACTTAGAGCCCCACCACTCTCTCTTTCAATGTTTCAGTTTCCTTAATTTTAGCCAAATTTAATAGTTTTTGAAACTTTTTCGGGTCCTGAACTTTCGAAGCCATTTTGAGTCCCTAAACGACGTTTTTGGGGGAAATTAGGACAATATGGGTGTTAGATTGATGTTGGCCACTCAAAATTTGTATTCCTCGGATATATATTTCTAACGAGGTATTGTGCATGTAAAACGAAGATCATATGCCAAAGTTTAGACCCAACGAAGTTGATGTACCAATTTACCCAAATGGGGCCCATAGTTTGGTGCTTTATCTCCTAGGGTTTGGTTTTTGGATGTTTAGGGTTTTCCAATGTTTCTCAATAATAAATAGGCATTTGAGCCTCATTGTAACACAATTCAGAGGCATGCAACCGCCACATATCTTCATAGAGATAAGCTACCATCGCTCCAGTTAGTCTTATTTCCATTATGTTTGTAAGAATATTTTAGCATTTGATGTTAATGAAATGAGGTGTTATTTTTGTTGCATCTTTGTGTTTATGGTTATATCTGTAATTTGTTGCATTCCTGTTTAAGATTCAAATCAACTACCAAGTTTCTTGTTGTTATATTTGGTAGGAATTATTTGTCTAAATATGAATTTTCAAAAACATGAACTCTCTTTGTGCCTATCGTCCCATTCTCCTCATGTGCCACTTTTTTTATGTTTGATATCATGGATCTCTTCTAATTCTATATCATTCTAGTTGTAAGTTACATCTCCATTGTGGACTGGAGCATCCCCTTCTTCTTGGATTGGAGGATTCTCCATGATTTTATCTTCTTCTTCCTCCATGAGGTAGGGTTCTGAAGGCTGCCATCCTTTTGTTTTGTGAGCCTGCCCCTTTTTCATTTTTGGGTTCTCTTTTGCCTATGGGTATGTGTTCTACAAGTGTCCTATTTGGTAACATGATTAGCATATGAATGCTATATTTTCATAATAAAAAAGTTGACTCCACAAGAAGTTTTTATGTTTCACTTGAATGCGATCAGGTAGACCTTTACTTAGGTCTATTTTTACACAGATTCTAGTGAAGGTAAATAATCCTTTCTTTGTTATTTTGCGGTTAATTTCTTGAATGACCCCAAGGTGTTCCCAATTTCCTCTAGAACATTGTGGTGCCAAAAATGAAGGGGAAGGTTTGGTATCTCACCCAATATGGAATTGTTGAGACCACCATTGTTGTGGCAACAAAATTTGGGAACCAAGGGGTAATGAAGAGCCTTGCATTTCCCCAAAACTAGATTCCTTCTTTTAATACTCTCTCCACATCTTCTTGGGCATCGAATTGAACAATAAAGAAACCTTTTGAGAAAAGTTATATATCGTATTTTTTTCTCTAGGTTGTGAAAACCCACTAACGCAAAGCATCAAATTCAGGCAAAAAACCATTGAATCTACAAATCACTACCCATGATTAAAGGACAGGAAAAAGCTAATTTACATTTGTTAGATTTACCTCTGTGGTTGACACTTTTTGTTTTTGTTTAATAATGTAAGGTTATGATTGTAGTGTGGTAGATCATATGGATTAAAGCCTTTGCCCCACACCACATCCTTGTAGGAAATAGAGCCTCCTAGGTTTTTGGCTCCCAAAGAAACCCCTCACAGCCTTAGATTCAAGTCAATGGTGAAATTTCTTGAGATGTTTTAACCCTACAAGTGAAAATGATCTTGTAGCTAGTTCACTTCATAAAGGAGATGTTGTGTATCTACAAGATATCCCATCTATTTCTCTATCTTCTCCTTGAGATTCGTCACGTAATACAAACCCGAAACCCAAAAAAGGAAGGATTTCACATTAATATCCTGAATAAAGATCTGGAAAATTTCCCATTAATTCAAAATTTTAAATGCTTCACCAAATCCGGATTAGTTTGGGCATATGGTTTTATCTTATAGATTTTTTACATTATGTGGGTTTCCCATATTGTGTGATCCGGGATCTAGGTTTGCATCCTAATAAAAACTTCATAGTGGGCCGAAAATGACTTGATTTGTAGCAACAACAGAAAGTGGGCCAAAAAAACCAAATCTCGAAACAAAAAATGAGCCCTCACTATCATGAGTGGCATTGACCCTAGAGAGTAGATACTTAGTACAATCATGGCACAAACAATAGAATCCATTGTCTCTCCCCATCGGATCGATCCCTCGTGTGAGAAAATCACCTTTACATAATCACTTTATAATGTGATTTATCCACCTATATTCCATATCCTAGGATCTACGTGTAAGCTTGATGGAGTTTTCTATCAATAGAGGATAAAGTGGGTCACTATCGGTGGCCCACACGAATTCCACCCATTCGTGGTCTTAATTTTGAAGAAGGAGAGGTAGTCTAGATTTTGTTTAGAATCTCCTACATAAAGTGTGCACACTCGACTAGAATATCCATTAATAGTGATACCTCTATCCTCTCTTTGTCCGACAAGAAAATTAAAACCCTTTTTATTGCTAATCTGAAGTTTTGCTTCTTGAGAGTCATGTGTTAGTTAGTTACAATGCAAGTTTTGAAGTGAAGCTAGTTTTATGATTGTAAGGATGAATGTAATGCACTGATGTAAGGTATTTCCCATGTTGTAAGTGGTGGGTTGTCAAGGTTTTTTGAATTAGTGTAAGTGTATTCTAATTTCTCTTATGAAATATCAAATATATGGAATTGAAAAAATATAAAGGTTAAAAAGACTATGTTGTAAGTGTTGAAGAGTGTAGCTAGATTCACTCTTCATAATCATTGATGTATTTATAATACTATATAAAAACAAGAAACAAAATTAAATGTTAGGTTAGAAGAAATAAAATTAAAAGAAAGGAAATAAACAAAAAATCACCTAAAATTAATATCCTTGAAAATAGCTCATACTCACATAAATAACATATTTACCATAAGTTACTACCTACCATAATTTAAGCAAGTATTTGTGTAAAAGATGCTAATAAGGAACACGATGTAAATAAATATACTTACTTGAAGTTACTGCCCACCATTATTTATGTGAGCTTCATCACTTTAAAAAATATGAGAAAGTGTAAATGTGTAGACTTACTAGAGTTTAATTTACAAAGAGATGTGATTTAATTTAAGAGACATGTCTCTTGGGTATCTTAGGTATAAATTACACTTGAACTTTTTCATTTTTACACATTCACTTATCACACACATATCTCTCTCTCTTACATTTGTGATCTCACATATCCTAAGTTTTTCAACATTTGTGATCTTTACTTTTCTTCATGGCTATTGGTTATATTTCTGAAGTGTGATAGCTTGATGAAGATAAAAGAACTATAATATATATTCACAAGTAATTACCATAGTTCATAAATAAAGTACCTGTATCAATTTTAGTGAAAAATAAACATGGTATTAGAGCTTTGGTGAAGCAAGGAAGTTGAAGATCACATCTAATCCTGTGCAAAGAACTAAGTTAATCTCTATCTTCCAGCAAAGCTAAATATCGAGGGCACACATTCACAAGATGACTATTTCAAGTAGACATGCTAGGCTTCGTTGATCTCATGTGATCTTTCTCTAATGAAAGTTGAAGGAATTGCTTCATACGGAGTAGTTGTCGTAGAAAGAATTACCTTTGGGAGATGTTAGAGAGCCTCATATAAGATTTAGAGAGCACAAATATCTGAGTTTGAAATTTGTAGCTTCATGTTCCGGATTATCCACAGTTTCCAGTTCAGTCTGTCGACGTTTCGAACCCCAACGGGGGTCCATCATCAGGACGCTTCTGAAGGATAGAATTGAATTGAATGAAATTATGGATTGTCATTGACGTTATGAGGCTAGATAATTGATATGTTGAAATTTTGTAGTAAAAAAGAGAGAAACCAAAATTACCACATCATAATATGTCTTAGTGTGAGAGGGAGAACCTATTGAGGATGACGAGAAAGCAATTTTTGTGATATACCCAGTAAAAGGGTTGGTGTACCAACATGGTATAGTTGGTCATGGAAAAGTCAATTATGTTTTGAGGTTTGTCTCAAATAGTGAAGCACAACTAAAGATTCAGATTAGACAGAAAGTAATAAAGATAAAAAGAGTTCATCATGATATTGTTTCAGTGCAGGCTTCATTATGAAAATGAGCATGGAGTAGACATCTATCACACAATGTATTGTAGTGTCCAAGTATATTGCAGCTTTTGGAAAGTTGAGAAGTAGTATGGATTTAGTGGCTATTTGCATGATTATCTTGATTAGGTGCAGGTGATGACCATGATGATAGGTCGAAGCACCTTGAGATATAGTACCAAGACATAGTATAGAATAGAGTAGTATTTCTCTAGTTTTACAGTCGAGTAGATTGGTCCCAGGATGAAGTTTTTATACTTTGAAGACAAGCTTGAAATAATTGAGCATGTCTCTCTCAACAATGTTAGGATATTCCGACACATAGGAAATAGTTAAGTATAACTTGGTTTAGTGTAGAGTTAGGTAAAGTGTGTTTCTTTACTATGTACTTTTGTAACTTACAATCTGATGGTCACGATATGTTCTAGACATGAAGTGATTTGACGGTCCATTCTCTCCTCAATATTACCGACACTTGATTTGTGGCTTAACACCCGATTGGTTTATGATCTCTATTTAAAGAGCATGGAGGGTCATTTGTAAGGTGACCATTCATGAGAGAAGCTTATGTAAATTTTATTTCTTTTACATTACTAAATTTCCTGAATTGGCCATGTTTGCTAAGGCCGTGGACTGTTTCCCTCTTTTAGGGTTTTAACCACGTCAAGAATATTGGTGTACTGATCTATGATCTATTTTTGAGCGGTGTCCTTTGGTGTTCTATTTGAGGAACTTACCCTGTAAATTCCTACATGGTATCAGAGCTATTTGAATGGCTGTGTTGGCTCTGGCCATGGACTGTTTCCCTCTTTGAGGGTTTTAACCACGTCAAGAATACTGGTGTACTGATCTTTGATATGTTTGTGAGTGGTGTCCTTTGGTGTTCTATTTGAGGAAATTACCTTGTAAATTCCTACATGGTATTAGAGCTATTTGAGTGGCCACGTTGGCTCTGGCCATGGACTGTTTCCCTCTTTGAGGGTTTTAACCACGTCAAGAATACTGGTGTACTGATCTGTGATCTGTTTGTGAGTGGTGTCCTTTGGTGTTCTATTTAAGGAATGTACTCTCTAAATTCCTACATGGTATCAGAGCTATTCGAGGGTCACATCCGTTGGTGATCCAAATCCGAAGCGGTACAACTACATCCGACTTTTGTTTCCTAGATTTACTGTTTCTGACCACTTTCGGGCCAAGAAAACTGCTCTATTGTTTTAGGAGCATCTATTCCAGTGAGGAACCCCTTTCATTTCACGCGAAAAAGGTTTCCGGTAGCCTAGCTATGTCATTTTTAAGATCTGGAGGTATATAGTCTTTATTTGCAGTTTTAGTTATTTATCTCTTTGTTTTTTATTACCAGATCCATATCTTTCATTTCTGCGTATGCTCTTTGCCCTGCGACTCTGTGTGATCTGGGCAATTCAAAAACAAAAAGGAAGGATTTTTCTCATGTGTATGCTCTTTTTCGTCACGCCTTAATGTGAGCTCAGAAAATCAGAAACATTGAGGAAAACATTTAGTTTCTAGCGAAATCTAACTTCACGACGTAAGATTTGGTTTTTTTTGCATGTCCGTTTTGGGTTGTGTTTTTTTTTTGTCTAGTAGGCAAAAAGGGTTTTCTCAAGTAAGCATGCACTCTAAAGCTTCAGTGACTAAAAAAAAAAAAAAACCCTTCCTCTTTTCCAAAAATTACTAACATTTTAAACTACATCACTTGGTCCAAAGTTACTTTATGAGAATAGAGGTCTTGGTTCAAGTCTTTCTTTTTGTTAAGTTACTTTTTCAAAAAGCACATGTAACTTATGTTTTAAAGTTACTTTATGTATAAGTGTTCTTATGTTTTGAAGTTACTTTATGTAAAAGTGTTCTCACCCATTATAAAAAGTGAGTCACTTATAATTCTAAAGTCTTTTTATTTTTTATTTAAGTTACAATTTAGTGGGTAGCTCATAAACTACCATTGTAAAAGTGACTTTCACTTATTTATAAAAGTGGGTCACATAAATTTTTTATTTTTATTTTTAAAGTGAGTTAATTAGATTAAGTTTGGAAAGGGGGGGAGATTTAAAAAAAAATATAAAATTATCATTCACTTCCACAAATTCACATACTTTGTCGACATCTTCAATAATTTTTCTTCAAAAATCCATAACTTCTTCATCTGGAAGCCGTTTTCAGAGTTGTTTTTTTAATCAGCCTAATTTTTCGAGATCTTTCCATTGAAATACTTAGTTTCAGCATCTACTACTTCATTTTTTGTTAAAATGGAAAGTCCATGCCAAGTTATTCTTGACATCACCAACTACTTCCAATGGTTGTCCTACATTAAGGATTTACTTATAAGTAAAGGTCTTTATAGAATAGTCTCAAGCCAAGAGGCTAAACCTAAAGATGAAGATAAGCAAGCCAAATGGGAAAATAGGCAAGATCAAGCACGTGGGTTGATAGGGATGTCTATTTCTCCAAACCTTAGATTCCATATCGCAGAACTTGATACCCCTGATGAAGCAATGAAATAGATCAATAAAGTTTTTGGAATTAAAATTGAAATTAGAGCACATCAACTCGAAAATGAGTTGCTTACGTTGGACCCCAATAATTTTTATTCCATTGAAGATTTTTTGTCCAAGTTCAAGACCCTTAGACTTCTCTTGGAAGGTGTTAAGATTAAGAAAGAAGATGGTAGTCTTATCTATTCCATTCTTACTAAGTTGGGACCAACCTACTTTGTGTTTGTTTCCACCTTCCATTCTACAAGAGAAGCCTTTATTTATCAAGGATAAGAATACAAGTCCCCCTCTTTTGATGCCTTTTGTGATTCTTTAATAAGAGAACAAGAAAAACTCTTACATCTTGGTCTTCTTAAGCTTGGAAACTCTTCTAAGAAAGTCTTAGCCGTCCAACAACAACGAAGTTCAAAGAATCCTAAGAAGCAATATCTTAAAAAGAATGGTCCTAAACCAACCAAGGGTCCTGAGCACTTTTTTTTTTTTTTTT
>APFE030195318.1:0-94138 GCA_000404065.3 Pinus taeda | reverse complement strand
TAGACCTAAGACCTGGGACCTCAAGACAAAAATAACAACAAGTATGACTCAATTACATTGTAGTATGACCTGATCCAGTAAAGCCAAGAAGGGAACAAAGACCAGCTCCTCCATTCAGTGTTATGGCATGCCTAGTGGGATGCAAAATTTACACTGATGAGACACCTAACTATGCATATGCAAAGAGCTATTGAACACTGATTGAGGGCTCAAGACCGACACTAACATGGTGGACCAATGTTAATATAACCGGTGAACGGAATAACCCAACCCAACTCAATCATGGTGATGGAGTGAAAGTGTCATGTTCAAGAGTGACTTCCTACCAATAAAGTTTCTTCAAGTTTTCTTCCCAATTTGTCCCCAGTCATTGCTGACCAGTACCTCTTTATTTTTGTCAAGCTTGAGGAGGATAACATATGCTTGTTCTATAATTTTCCCTTCGGGCAAACCCATCGCTATGTTTTAACGAGCCTAGCAACAGTGAAACGCGTTCTTGTCTGCATGGACAAGTTTGTTGCTATTGGTTTTAACAAGTTTAATGACAAAGATAACTCGGTCCTTTTACAATTTTTGAGAGTCTAAAAAGGGATGGAAAGGAAACTCCAGTAATCCTTTTTCATCATATAATCCCTTAAGTCTGCAAAAGTATAAAATAATACGAAAGGGATGAATTTTTGATAGTTTTAACGAGCCAAACAAGACAAGCGCTCGATCTTTTTATGTAATGATCCCTCAGGTCCAGCAAGATTAAAATCTAGAGGAGGGATAGCACTTCCGATAATTTTAACGAGCTGGAGAGGCCAATTGCTCGGCAATATTTTCATATTTTACGAGTCAGATGAAAATAGCTTAAAGGAGACTCATTTTTCGAGGAACGAGTGATATTCTCAGGTAGTAGCTGGTTCCAGGTAAGGTTTGGAACTTTCCAATCACGACAGTATCAAGAGGATGGCTAACAGAATCACTCATCGCAATTGTTCCTCAAAAGGGTAAACAATCAAATGGAGGTGTATGATCAGCTAAAACAGAGTGGAGGTGATGGTGAGAACATGAACAAGGCTCAAAAGCTGATGATAATGCGTTCGCAATGGTTATTTACTGAAGGTTGGTTCATTTTTTAATGAGCTTAAACTCTGGTGGAACATATGCTCATTGCTTAGGTTTAATTTTTAACAAGCTTGAACTTGGCGTAAAACTACTCATGCTAGTCATATAATAAGGACGTCTCATTGATAGGTTCAATTTTTAGGGAACTTGCACCATTCGAAACTTTGCTTCGCTACCTTTCGCATGCAAGCTAGGAATGACCAACTACTATCCTAGGGGTTAATTAACTACTAAGGTTAGGTAGGAAAATTCTTCCTTTACTTTGCCAGCGCCATTTGGCCCCTACAAATGTGAACAGTCAATCCAACCAATCACCTAACTTAAGCAGTTGAAGTTAGCAGAAACTATGGAGTTAGCGTTACGCTGGTCGCTTTTCACTGGTGCACAAAAGGTTTGCATGCCCCCAGGTATAGCGAAGTAGGGTTTCCAGGTTATCATATGAAAGTTCTTGCAATTGTAAGATTGCTCCATTGACATTGCAAACAAAGCACTTCCTTGGCGATGTCTATCGAAATAGACAAAGGTGAATAGCGTAGTCACCTCCACTCACATAACTTTGATGAGGGAATCTTATTCTAGTTTAATCCCATTTTCCTAAATAGACAGGTGTGTCATACTAGTCATATATCCTTCATGGAAACCTACCCTATACCTAAGGTTTTCTTGCCGAAGCAGACCAGGGTGCATGCCCCCTGGGTTTCAGTCACAATCACCAAATCACTCACGCTCATTAGGTGGATGGACTAGAGATTGATGAGACATTCCTTGCATGGAAAGACCAGTTAAGGATGGTATTTGACTATTAGCTATGTGTGAGCCAGGGAATGAAAGTTGGTCTATGAGCTGGATTATTCTGCCTTCATGCGAAAAGCACATTACTCTAAAGAGTGAGGAGACAATGGCTCCCATGATATAAATGTAGTCATTTCCAAGGAGTAGATTGTAATCTAAAGGTCCTTGGACTACCATTACGTTCAGATAAATGGTTTTCCCTCTTAGAGTTATAGGAAAATTTGGAAGGATCCCTAACGATTGACTGGTTCCTTTATCGAAGCCTGTCAGATTTCACATCTCAGGCGGAAGCGATGGTGAACCAATCGCTTTCCAAGCAGTTGAGGAAAGGATACTCATAGAAGCCCCTTCATCTATGATAGTACCAACTATGACCATTCTATAAGCTTGTACAATGATTTAGAATGGTACATTAGATGGTAGACGGGGTCTGCCTAGTAGCTTCCAGTTGAAGGAAACGACTAGGTTGCTTGGAGGTGGTACTGAATAAACGACCGGATATGACTCTGACGAACTTCCTTCCTGCGGTAAAGGAATGGGTAGATTGCCCCCATGTTCATCAAAGTTTTTGCTTACAAAGAGGATTTGAATGGTGTTGTTCTCATTCTCTTTGTTGATTGTATCATCTGAAGGTGGACCTTCCAAAGACAAGACTGGGTCAACTGCCGTCTCGACCTGTTGACTTTGGTCCGGTGTGGACTCAAAGGGTTTATCTTCAATGATAGATGCTTCGACCGACCACAAAGGTGTGTCAGTCGGATTTTCAACTAGCGATGGACTCGGCAAGAGTTTCTTGTATCTGGGAAGAAGCCATAGCGGTGAAGTAGGATAGTTATCCAAGACTCTTTTAGCTTCTTCTAGGAAGGGACAATGGTGGACAGCATGATCGCCTTCACACAATCTACATGGAAATTTATATTTTCCTTTCTGTCCAGAGACCTCGTTTTCACTAGTTGACGTTGTACTTTCAACATGATCGTTAGAGGTTGAGGACACCGGATTGTGCAAGCGGGGAGACTAGTCCCTTAAGATCCATGGGATGCAAGGACAATATCGATGATAGTGGTCCCCTTTGCAAATGACACATGGAGATTTAGGTTTGGATGGTGCAGTGTGTGGATTTTTGCTAGACGATGTATGGTTGCCCCTTTTTTCCTTTGGCTCCTTCTTCTTCTTCTCCTTCCCTTTCTTCTTCTTCTTAGTTACTTGGTTTTTAGTTTTACCAGCTTCACTAAGCAAAGAGGAATAAGGAGAGGGAGAAACAAATGAAGTAGAAGGTTGGGGGGTAACTCTAACATAATCTAGTTGCTGACTTGATTGTTCAGGAATCATGGTGCTTTGAATGATAGAGGTCGAGAAGAGCCATACTGGCAAGCTGATTGCCAGTCCTGGAAGGGACAATGTGGCCATATGAGGTGCACCAACATCTCCCCAAGAGGAGAAAGGACTAGGATTTCCCCCAAGGGGAAATCCTTAGTTGGTGGACTCCATTTTCTCAACCTAAGACCAATGAGGGAACCGTGACGTTATTCCAATTAAAATAAATTTTATGACGCTTTGACACAACTTCCTTTTTCAATTTTTAGGAGTCGAGAAAAAACTAAAGATGACTCTAGTTGCCTTTGATTTTTAATGAGCCTGAAGTGACAAGTGCTCAGATGGACCTTTTCCTTTAAGGAGTCTGAAAAGGAGCGAAAGGGACTACTCTGGAAATATAGATAAAGGGATTACCAAACCAATTGCAAAACTGTAGAATACTTTTTACAGTACAGCAGTCAATCTTCCTGAATGTTGCGTTCAGTGCATTGCGATCGATAGGGCGGCAAACACGACTTCCTAAGGATAAAGGATATAGCCTATTGTGATCTCCCAATATATACTCAAGAGTACGTGGGAGAACAAGTCTGTACTGGCACTTGTCATCTCAAAGAGGAGGAATCACCCAACCTATGATGAAAGCGATAGTTACCAGGCTTTACGATGCCAGAATACGTCTCTAGCCTAGACTTCTAAATGTTGTGCGTTAGGTTCCAAAGAGTTTTTATGTTCATTGAATTTATTTTATAGTTGATCTTTCTTAAGAAGTTTTCCTTTAAGGTTCACCGCGTGATGTAGATATACAATTCCTAAAATGCATTCTAAGATGATAAAAAATCATTTATTCTTCTTTTTGAAATGAAAATCGTAGCTACTAAGGAAAGAGAAGCGAGATTCTTTCAACATAGAGTAGAGAGCACACACTAGATGCACTATCCTAAATCAAAGTCAATAAGTAGTCTAAATGCAAATGCACATGCATGTATTTGTTTTCCACTTTCTTAATGTGTGAATGATAAAAAGAATGCTAAGTACAAATCTGAATTATCTTTTCAAAGTGACAGTACTAACAATTTTCTCTTCAAAAAACGAAACGCAGACTATGACGACACTTTGCGATTTTGAATTGAAAAGTGCTTTCGACACTTGAAATACTATTAATTCAAATCAAATACAAGAGTAACAGTGTAATTGACCATAAAAAATAGTAGGATTCTTTTCTTTGACTGAAAATGACACTTGCAACACTTCCAAATCAAAAGATGATAGTTCAATTAAGCTACTTTTTTGTAAATGAGAACTGTAAATGGTGAAAAATACATAAAAACATTAATAATTATTTGTACAATGCAGGCTAAATGATGCAAAGGAAGGGAGTTTCTATAGTGGTATACTGATCACAGACATCAAAACTCCTTAATAAAGCTGAAGAGAGTGAAGAAAAAACAAAAATCTAGAGGCAAAAACAGTCTTATCTGATCATCGCACTTGTAACACAGGGAAACAGGGATGCATCTCACCTACTGCACACGGGAGGTGAGATGCATCCAGATTGCCAAGAGGAGAAGGTGCGATGATCCAGGGATGAGACTTCAACTTGGTTTTTGGTCATAGTTTGCAACTTAGTTAATGGATTTAGGTCGAGCTAATGATAGTCAGTAAATGCAAATCATAGGGGCAGACCTAATGAGGTTACTTGAGCCACCACCAGGGAAATTAGGATGTTTGCAAATCCATTGTTCAATTTATAAACAAAACCTAGATATGGATTGAAGTAACATTGATCTACATTGCAATTGCATAGCAAATGCAGTTCAAAGGCTAGCTGGCTTAACTTCAGGATTCGTCTGTAGTTTATAAAGAAAACAAATATAGACAAGCAAACAGGCTATTTGCTCCCCAGCGGAGTCACCATTTTGTTATCGGGAAATCTAGTGTCCATTCAGAGCTGCTGGTCCCACTAAGACAAGTAGCTATCTTAGAAACAAACAAACTAAAGTTACTTTCGTTTTTCTTTATGAGAAGTAGATAGGAGAGAAGCAGAGAGTACCAACCTTCGTCTTTTGCTTGGATCCTTACTTGTTTCCTCTCCCCTCTGATAGATCTTTGCCGCTCCTTCCTTGCTTACTCTACTTCAAAGAGCACCTGTAAAGTCAAAGCAGCATGATACCATCAAAGCGCAAAGATCTACGATCATCAACAATATAGGACCAGATATATATTGACCACACAAATGCATATATCAACTCAAACATACAAGAATGTGCAGGAAAACTTGAATAGCTTTATTGATAGAAAGAGTAGAAGAGAGGATTACAACCCATTGACCTGACCCAACATCATCCTCCTAGCATGAAAGCCCTTCTTCACCTCATGAAAATCTTAGATCACCCAACACTATGATGTTCCATCAAGAAACTAACAACACTTCCTTACAAGATACAAAATTCCAGCCTCTGGATCTCTCGGATGAGGGATCCATATATAGATGTTTGCAGGGGGGTGAGTCAGCTTCTGGGATTTTGATTAGTGTCCTATATCTGATAGTTCTTGGTTCCACTTGGATATTCATGATCTCTTACTCATCCCTGGGCGAATTCAGAGAGGCAAGTGTCATAGGAGAAGTTTCTGGATGATTCCATGATCATCCACCTTGCAAATTGTCTCTGCCATTTGTCTACTCTTGCCCATCACACGCTACAGAAGGGATTTTTAGTATGCATTGCACTTTTTGCATGTGGTAGGTGAGATGCATTGCGCCCTTAGCACTGAGCAATTTGTATGGTCCAGTTTTGACCAATTCCGAGCAATTTTCCATGGAGAACTTCTGGGAGATGATGTAATCAGTTGACCTTGTTCCTTTAGGGTGTGAAACAACACTTTTAGGGACTCAAAATCCCTTGGTTTATGGACATATATGATTGGGGTTGCAGTGCCCAAATATGTCTATAACAGAGTAGCCTCACTTCTACTTCTTTTTTGGATTCTTTCCTCATTAAGAGGAGTTTACACTACTGGAGGGTTGCCCATGTTCATATATGTCTGTGTCAACTCCTTAGAAACGCTTTGTTAGCCTGAATCTTTTCCCTGTCCTAAAGTCTTTGGTTGTCCTGATGTTTGTGCACTTTGCTCCTGTGTTGGTCTCTGTGAAGACTCTCTAGGCACTTATACAAAGGAATCCAGATCAAGTCTTCTTTCCAAATCTTTCATAACATTTTCTACTTCAACTTGTGTACTATCTTGTTCTACAAGTGTTCCCTCCATCCATTCATTTTGATTTGTATACTATTCTATCTCTGGAATTCTATGATGGATGTAGGGGGACAACTTATTTTTTAGCCTTCTGTCATAGATGAAGCTATGAGGATCATAAGGCCAGATGAAACTCTTTTTCAAACTCAATCTCTCAAGGATTTCCTCTGCTACTTTCCCTGCCTTTCTGTTGTTGCAAACAAATGGGCCTAGGTGATCCTTTATCCTTAGCTGAGCTTTCTTCTTAGACTTCATAAAGTGGATTTCATCAAAATTTATCATTTGCCTGTAGTATTCTAGGGAAAATAATCGCATGGGGAGGTATTTTGGTAGTTTATAGGGAGGCAACTCACACCCATAAATTTTGATCTCGGTATAGTTCTGGTACAAGTACCTATTCCCAACCTTGTACTACTTGGATAACTAGAGAATTCTCTTAATATCAGCATTGATTATGGGAGGGGGACTTCCTATCAACATGGTAGTTACTGGATGCACAAATTGATCAATAAAATCTGTATAAGAATGAGGAGAAGAAGTTGAGTAGTGACAAAAGGAAGTCCAGAAGATGACTAACCTAGGGTTCCCTCTGGTGTCAAGCTTTTGTACAGAGAAAGGGAATTTACCAGTTTGGTAGTAGAGGAAAAGATGATACAGGGCTGAAGAATATTTGAATACTCTCTCGTTCTCTAATCTCATGAATTCGGCATGCATCTTATCAGCAATGAATGCAACATAGTCAAACTTAGTTGCAGGGGGTTGGCCAGGGGTGAAAATAGACATGTTGGAAAAGGTGATTTCATCTACATACTCATTGGTGGTAAAACCCAGAATGAAAGCAAACATGGTGACAATATCCCTGCCCAGACTAGTGAAGGCACATGTCATGTAAGGATGGGGGTCTTTTGATGTGTATTTTTCTTCCATGAAAGTCTGATAAACTTGACTGATTTCTAAACTGGACAACTTTGAAGATTTTTCAAGTAAATTGGCAATGGACAGGGGAGTGAGGTCCCAGCCAGACTATAATTGCAACATTTCACTTATAGACTCAGTTGTAATGGTGAAAAGGATTTGCTACTCAAGGGACATTACCACTCTCATAGTGGGGTCGTAGTTTGCATGGCATTGGTGGACAATATTTGGGAAAACATGGACAGTGGGGAATTGATATTTAGGTAGGTTTGATTCCCATAGACCTATTTTATCAGCATTGCTCAGATAATTGTCTTGATACTTGCAGTGTAACTTTAGGGGAGTTTCATCAAAAGTAAGGTCCTTGATTTGAAAATCTTTATTGTCCAAGGGAAGGTAGTCCACATCCCTGTGGGGAGTAGTGATTGGTGTGACATTTAGGGCAACAGGAGCTTCCATCCTTGGTTCTTGTGTATTGAAGGAATAAATTTTGGGGTTTCAATGATTTTTAGATAAAAAAGGTGTTTGGGGAAGCCTTGGAGTTGAGAAACAACTTAATTTGCACTGAATTACTTGAGTTTAGAGTAATTTGGTGGAGATTTCAGTACAAAAACGGGGTTTCTGAGAAGGAAATGCAGTAAATACCTGGTTATGTTTGACTGAAGGGACAAATGGCTGTGGTGAATGATTCGCTAGGCGCGCACAGTAGTATGCAATGGTTTGGAGTTCAACGACTGATGGTGGTTGATGGTTGGGAGTAGGTTGCTGGTCTGGACGTACTCTGTGCATGCATGGAAGGCAGAACTTTCTTTTTCGGAACAAAAGGAAAACAATGAGTATTTTTGTTTTTATATGAAAAGTCAATACTGTTTGGTAGGTGAATGGAAAAATGACAATTGGCATCAACTAATCGATGAAAACTTTGTCGTTTAGTGGAGGCGGTAAGCAGGTGCTATCACACCTGTTTTGGGAGGTTGGTGGTTTTGGCAGAGGGTCGCATGATGCCACAATTTGGATGACACATAGCATTAGCGAAAAGTCAAAATAGATTGCATCAGGTGGTCAACGTTTGACCAAAAGGCTTGTGCGATATGAGTGAGAGTCGTTGGATGAGGGAAGGTAGATCGAGCGGCAGTCAATAGCGGAAAGTGTTAGGGAGTTAATGGAAGGGCCCGATCATAATTAAAATGACTTTAATTATATCGAGGATGATTGTATTGGCGGAGAGGTTTTTAATTAATCCACATGATTAATTAATCCCTTTAATTAACTTTATTATGGTTTATTTTCCAAACCATTCGAGAAGGGATATTTATTTATTTTGGGATTTTTATGCATAATACAGGAAAGGGTAATTTGTTTCGGGAGTTAAATAAATAACAAGAATTAAAAGTGAATATGACCATGGAAAAAGAAAATGCACTAAGTAAATTTTTCTGAAAATACATTCATCATCCAACATTATGACTTAGGCTAAAATGTGTTTGGGGGGTTTTATAAAGAACTGTTTGTTTTTCCTAAGTAAAAGAGTGATTTTACCTTAGGAAAAGGATTTGAAGGGGATAAATGAATTATGAAGGGGGTGAATTTTAATGAAGGGGATTTACCACTTAGGCCTTACAAGTTATTGGACTGAGGGTCTGGTCCCTCCAGAAGTCAGAGAAATGCTCTGAGCCCCTTTAACTTTCAGGTTGTTGGTGCCTTTAGTACTTATGGGAAATTAGTAAAATTTAGGGAAAAATGAGTGAGGAAGTTAATTAGTTTGAATTTTGTCTCTGATGTAAATGTCTTCATTATCGTCCATATCTTTAAGTGCTTTTGATGCTGAGAGTATATGACTTGATATCTGGATAATCATTTATCATACATAATTCTGCAACCATTCATCTACTTACCCTACCTACTCATCTACCATTTTTTCTTCTTTTTATTAGGGTGCACTTAAACTAGGGAACCCTTATCAAACTTTTCTTTTATTTTACAATGGAAATCTATCTAAGTCTATCCATATTCCACCCAAGGGCTTAGATTAAATTGTTGAGCTCCTTTTATTCACTCTACCTATCTACTTATCTACCAAGATTAAATAGTTTGGTCAGATTTTATTCTCTATCTCTAAGCATGAAATTCAAAACATGGAATAACCAAGATTAAACTATTTGGTTACCATGGATTGTGGCATAGGCAACAAGTTGTACACAATAATTATTGTACAAAAGTAAAATAGTAGTGGCATTTGGACTTGCACACTTTCATGGTCTTTTCTTTTTCCTTGGGGTTCATTTTTTCATTTTTTGACCTTTTCATTCTTTTTGTCCTTTTATTCTTCTTTTAGGAGATACCCTCTTGACATTTTTTAATTTTTTTTTTACTTTATTGAATATGGAAAACATTTGCAACAAGCAAAGGTATGTACATATTACGGAATTAAAACAAGTCAATCATGATATATGACACCTATTAGTATAGGAACATAACAAAAGGTAACCTAGTATCTGGTAGTAGCATGGCTATGAACCATTCTTTAAGCTGTTGTGAGGGTATCTCAAGGCTTACTTGACCCATCAACACCTTGAGTCGCTAATCCAACTGCCAGACAGATTCAATAGTTGCATGTTTGATTTCTTTTAGCTCTGTGATGCAATGTGAATCTGATTTCGGCTTCTTGAATTCTGATACCAATGCTTTCTTAATTTCATCCAACGAAGCAGTTGGGTTAGTCACACCGTATTTCATAGACTAGGTCAATGCTCTTTTTGGTAGTGACATGATGAGTTGCACCTTCTTTACACCATCATTAGTGATATGTCTTTCTATCCATATTGCATCAGCTACAAACTAGAACTAATCAGGATCCTTTGATCCTTGTCCTTTTAAGATAGGAATCTTAATGTCATTGGCCATATTTCTTCTCGGGGGGCTAAGTAGATGGGAGGGGGTGGAGATGTAGGGAATTAAGGGGAGGTGGTGGGGGTGTAGGGGAATTAGGGGGAGGGGGATGGGGTGTAAGTGGGCTGAATGGACGGGGAAACCCAAAGACACCCTAATTATTCTTAGCTCCTGTCTTTGACATGCCTTTAGGATGGGTGGGGGAATATCATGGGGTTGTAGGGTTACTTATTTCTTCTTCACTCTCAGATCCTCTTAGCAAGGGGCTATATTCAGTTTCTATAAAATTATTCGGATCTATTATATATCATTTTCCACTTCGTATAGAGCCTAGTTTAGGTCTATTTCCTCTTTGCCCAAACATTGATCTGACCACATTCACAAAATCCATTTTCTCACAATAACATCTTAATCCATACATTAAAATATCTTAAGAAATTACCTCATGATCCTTTGAAAAATCTTCGTTCAACTTCACTATAGGAAATGATCGCATCTATTTTGAACTCATTGATCAATCCTCCCAAAATGCTATGGATCTAGAAATCAACAACCCTAGAGATATTGTTACTAACGTTCTTGAGTCGTCGTATCAATTCAGGATTCCACTCCTTAGTTTCACCGTTCCTGAAACAAGTCTTATGCTCAGTCAACATAGATGCCCACTCATACAATTCAATGTGGAATGAACCAAAGAATATTCTGTATGATCTTCGAAGATATACTTGTGCAACCAGTCTACAGTTGATAATTGATGGTTTACGTTCTATTTTTCAGAAAATTCCCTTTCTTTTTTTCAACCCACTCATCAATTTCTTTCTTCTACGAGCGCCAAAACATATCCCTTAGGTAGATCTTGGTCCCGGAAACAAAGCCATTTGTTGGTTTGAGGCGACTTGACCTAGGTTCAGAGTGTGCTACACACCAACAAAACCCTCAACCACTGGCCCTTTCAGCAACTACCTGTAGGCATATCACAGTCTCTCCTGAAGCAATTAAGGGATGCTACAGAACCAAGTTTCCGCAACCAGAGGGATATGTGCGCTATCACATCTATATATTTACTTATGTCTTCTACCTTCCTACAACTTCTCATACATGAATAACTTCACGTTGATGATTAGTTTTACAAAATTACCCTTATCACATCAAATAACCGAAATTAGTATAACATGTATTCTTTCACGCAATTTAGTAAAAATCATGCATAGCGATAATAACAACAACACAGAAAGATACACAATACTTCACAAACATTCTTCCTTATTGATACAGATCTTCATTACATATACTTCTTTGACCTGCAAACCCAGTTGCAGGTGGTTTGCACACTCAGGTGCAGACTCTTCCAGACCTCTGTGCACTCAACTATGGAGCCTTCCCAAAATACAGACTCAAAACAAAAAATACAATTCACTTATTGTTATCGGGAAAACTAGTGTCCATTCAGAGCTGCTAGTCCCACTAAGACGGGTAGCTATCTTATAAACAAACAAACTAAAGTCATTTGTGTTTTCCTTTATGAGAGATAGATGAGAGAGAAGCAGAGAGTACCAACCTCAGTCTTTCACTTGGGTCCTTGCTTGTTTTCTTCCCCCTTTGATAGAGCTTCGCCACTCCTTCCTTACTTGTCCCGCTTCAAAGAACACTTGTAGAGTCAAAGCATCATAATACCATCAAATCATGGAGATCTATAACCATAAACAATATAGGATCAGATGTATATTAACCATACAAATGCATATATCAATACAAGATTCATATATATACAAGAATATGGAGGAAAACTCAAATAGCTTTATTGATAGAAGTAGTAGAAGAGAGGATTACAACCCATGGGTTTGACCCAACACCATCCTCCTAACATGAAAGCCCTCTTCACCTCATGAAAAGCTTAGATCACCCAACACTATGATGTTTCATAGAGAAACCAATAGCACTTCCTTACAAAATACAAACTTCCAGCCTCTGGATCTCTAGGATGAGGGATCCATATATAGATATTTACAAGTGGGTGAGTCAGATTCTGGGATTTTGATTAGTGTCATTTATCTGATAGTTCTTGTTTCCACTTGGAGATTTCATGATCTCTTACTCATCCCTGAGTGAATTCATAGAGGCAAGTGTCAAATGAGCAGTTTCTAGAAGATTCTTTGGGTTTCCACCTAGAAAATTGCCTCTGCCATTTGTCTACTCTCACCCATCACACCCTATAGAAGGGATTTTCAGTATGCATCTCACCCCCCGTGTGCAATAGGTGAGATGCATCACACCCTGACCATGGAGCAGGTGAGATGGTCTAGTTTTGACTAGTTCTGAGTAGTTTTTTAGGGAGAACTTCTGGGAGATGATGTAATCAGCTAACCTTGTTCCTTTAGGGTATGAAACAACACTTTTAGGGGGTTAGAAGCCCTTGGTTTATGGACATATTAGATTGGGGTTTCAGTGCCAAAATATCTCTATAATAGGTTCCCCCTAAGGCACGAGGTCGTAAATCTTCTGATGTCAAGTGAAATGCTTTATCATGAGGACCCAAGGTTTTTTGAACTGGAAGGTGACCTGTAATAAGATACAATACAATACATTATCTTCATAATATTTTCATGATCTAGCTGAGGTGGGCATTCCCATCCTCGGCTTTATAAAGTCATTTTCATGTAAATATGACAAACAACTGTCTATGTGATAGACTGATGATTCTGGTAGAGCCATCATGCTTTGGCTTGGATGACTATCTGTGCAACTATAATGTACATTTGATGTCTTTATTTTCCTGAATATGTCATAGCCCGGATGGATGAAACTAGATTCGAGGTCTTCAACCTCGTTCAATGTTCGCCTGAAGTACAAGTCGATCCATGTGAAAAGATGTTCTGATGTCGAACATGGAAAGACATCGCCTGATTACCAGCCAATAATGTAAGCTATTAATAGGCACAGGAGGAATCACCAATAATGATGATGACCCTCAAGGTACTGTAGTACAATTCACGTGGTGTGAATATATGAGTTGATGTTGAACACCAGGCAAAATCTTTCGGTCGAAGGTCATTGATGTAAACCTATTGCCAGAAGTGAGAAACTTACCATTGAGGCATGCAAGCTTCAAAGTACTAAAAGGGTTGTTCCTAAGTCAACTTCTTGGATAACGAGCTGATGTTGAAAAGAGGTGACCCGTTGTAGGAGGGCCTTAATGAATCCCACATCTATGACATGAAACGGAGCAAATGATTTTGTGAAGGTGAAAACTATCTGATGATACAAGGTTTAGGGTGATGGTCATGAAAGAATGAAGCATGAAGGTATTGCAGCGGATGAGGTGTAAGCTAGGTTGGTGAATTCTCTGAGCGAATTCTCTTGAACATATCGGCAACACTGAAATGGATTTGTAGCATTAACCCCAAAAATGGATGGTACGGAGGACCAATGGTGATATGACCGGTGAATGTAATAACCCAACCAGACTCAATCATGGTCATGGAGTGAAAGTGTCATGTTCAAGAGTGACCTGCTACCAATAAAATTTCTTCAAGTTTTCTTCCCAATTTTTCCCCAGTCATTGTTGACCAGTACCTCTTTATTTTTTTCAAGCTTGAGGAGGATAACATATGCTTGTTCTATAATTTTCCCTTTGGGCGAACCTGTCACTATGTTTTAATGAGCCTAGCGATAGTGAAAATCATTCTTGTCTGCACGGAAAAGTTTTTCACTATTGTTTTAACAAGTTTAACAACAAGGATAACTTGGTCCTTTTCAATTTTAGAGAGTCTGAAAAGAGAATGGAAAGGAAACTCTAGTAATCCTTTTTCGTAGTATAATCCCTTAATTCCAAAAAAGTATAAAATAATATGAAAGGGATGACTTTTTGATAGTTTTAACGAGCCGAACAAGACAAGTGCTCAATCTTTTTGTGTAATGATCCCTTAGGTCCAAAAAGATTAAAATCTAGAGGAGGGATGGTGCTTCCAATCACTTTAATGAGCTGGAGAGGCCAATTTCTCAACAATCTTTTCATATTTTACGAGTCAGATGAAAAGAGATTAAAGGAGACTCATCTTTGAGGAGCGAGTGATATTTTCGGGTAGCAGCTGGTTTCAGGTAAGGTTTGGAACTTTTTCAATCACGGAAGTGTAAAGAAAGTGGCTAATAGAATCACTTGTCGCAGATGTTCCTCAAAAGGGTAAACAATCAAATGGAGGTGTATGATTAGCTAAAAAAGAGTGGAGGTGATGGTAAGAACACGACCAAGGTTCAAATGCTGATAATTATGGAATCGCAATGGTTATTTACCGAAAGTAGGTTCATTTTTTAATGAGCTTGAACTCTTGGGGAACATTTGCTCATATCTAGGTTTATTTTTTAACGAGCTTGAACTTTGCGGAAACATTGCTCGTGCCAGTCGTATAATAAGGATATCTCTCATTAGTAGGTTCATTTTTTAGGGATCTTTCCCCATGCACAACTTTGCTCGAAGCCTTTTGTTATGCAAGCTAGGAATGACCAACCTATGAGTTTAAAGGGTTAAGAGCCTACAAACTAAGAAAATAAATGGTCACTTTTCACTTGCATGCAAAAAGGTTTGCAGACCCCCAGGTATAACGAAGTAGAGTTTCCAGGTTACCCTACATAAGTTCTTGCATTAATAAGATTGTTCCACTTGTGTAGCAGAGATAACACTTCCTTGGCGATGTCCATCGAAATGGACAAAGGTGACTATTGTCAATCCCAATCACATAACCTTTGACAGAGAAATCCTGTTCCAGACTGATCCATTTTCCTAAGTAGATAGGATTGTCAAACTAGTCATATTCCTATGCGGAAACCTACCTTATATCTAGGGTTTTCTACCGAAGTAGACCAGGGGGCATGCCTCCTGGGTTTCAGTCACAATCAACGAATCACTTGCGCTCTTCAGGTGGATGGACTGGAGATTGATGAGACATTACTTGTGCAAAAAGACCAGTTAGGGATGGCACTTGACTAGTAGTCGTGTTTGAACCGGGGAATGAAAGCTAGTCTACAAGCTGGACCACTCTGCCTTCATGCGGGAAACACATCACTCGAAAGAGTGAGGAAACAATAGCTCCCATGCCATAAATGTATTCATGCCCAATGAGTATATTTTAATATAATGGCCCTTGGACTACCATCATGTTCAGATAAACAGTTTTCCTTCTCAAAGTTATAGGCAAACTTGGAAGGATCCCTGACGGTCAACTGGTTCCTTTGTTGAAGCCTGACAGATTTTGAATCTCAGGCAGAAGCGATGGTGAACCAAGTGCTTTCCAAGCAGTGGAGGAAAGGATACTCACGAAAGCCCCTTCATCTATGATATTACCAACCATGACCATTTTGTAAGCTTGTACTATGATTCAAAATGGTACATTAGATGGTAGGCGGGGTCACCCTAGTAGATTCCAATCGAAGGAAATGACTAGATTGCTTGGAGGAGGGACCGAATAGATGGCAGGATGAATCTTTGATGAACTTCCTTCCTACAGTAAAGGAACAGGGAGATTGCCCCCAGGTTCATTGGATTCTATGTTAACAAAAGGAATTTGAACGGTGTCGTTCTCATTCTCTTTGGCGATTGTATCATCTGAAGGTAGACCTTCTGAAGACAAGACTGGGCCGAATGCCATCTCGACCTATTGACTTTGGTCCTGTGTGGAATCAAAGGGTTTATCTTCAATGATAGATGCTTCGACTAACCACAAAGGTGTGTCAATCGAATTTTCAACTAGTGATGGACTCGGCAAGAGTTTCTTGTATCCAGGAGGAAGCCGTAGCGGTGAAGCAGGACAATTATCCAAAACTCTTTTAGCTTCATCCAAGAAGGGACAACGGTGGAGGGCATGATTTCCTTCACACAGTCTACAAGGAAATTTAGATCTTCCTTTTTGTCCATTGACTTGCTTTTCACTAGTTGACGGTATACTTTCAACATGATCGCCAAAGGTTGAGGACACCAGATTGTGCAAGCGGGGAGACCAGTCCCTTAAGATCCATGGGATGCAAGGAAAATCTCGATGATAGTGATCTACTTTGCAAACGACACATGGAAATTTAGGTTTGGATGGTGCAGTGTGTGGATTTTCACCAGACAACGCATTTTTTCCACCTTTTACCGTTGGCTTCTTCTTCTTCTTCTCAGTTACTTGGCTTTTAGTTTTACTAGCTTCACCAAGCAAAGAGGAAGAAGGAGAGGGAGAAACAAACGAAGTAGAAGGTTGGGAGGTAACTCTAGTATCATCTGGTTGCTGATTTGATTGCTAAGGAATCACGGTGTTTTGAACAATAGAGGTCAAGAAAAGCCATACTGGCAGGCCAATTGTAAGTCCTAGAAGGGACAATGTAGCCATATGATGTGCACCAACATCTCCCCAAGAGGAGAAGGGACTAGGATTCCCCCTAAGGGGAAATCCTTGATTGGTGGACTCCATTTTCTGAACCTAAGACCAATGAGGGAACAATGATGTTATTCCAATTAAAATAAATTTTATGACGCTTTGACACAACTTGCTTTCTCAATTTTTAAGAGTCAAGAAAAAGCTAAAGATGACTCTATTCACCTTCAATTTTTAATGAGCTTGAAGTGACAAGTGCTCAGATGGACCTTTTCTTTTAAGGAGTCTGAAAAGGAATGAAAGTGACTACTCTGGAAATCTAGATAGAGGATTACCAAATCAATCGCAACACTGTAGAATACTTTTTAAGGTACGGTAGTGAATCTTCCCAAATGTTGTGTTCAGTGCATTGCGATCGATAGGGCGGTAGACACGGCTTCCTAAGGACAAAGGATATAGCCTATTGTGATCCCCCAATATATACTCGATGGTACATGGGAGCACAAGTCCGTACTGGCACTTGTCATATCAAGGAGGAGGAATCACCCAACCTACGATGAAAATGATAGTTACCAGGCTTTCCGACGCCGGAATACGTCTCTAGCCTAGACTTGTAGATGTTGTGCATTAGGTTCCAAAGAATTTTTAGGTTCATTGAGGCTTATTTTACAGTTGATCTTTATTAAGAAGTTTTCCTTTAAGGTTCATTGCGTGATGTAGATATACAATTCCTAAATATGCAATCTAAGATGATAAACAATCGTTTACTTTCTTTTTGCAATGAAAATCCTAGCTACTAAGGAAAGAGAAGTAAAATTCTTTCAACATAGAGTAGAGAGCACACATTAAGATGCACTGTTCTAAATCAATTTCCGCATGCAGTCTAAATGCAAATGCACATGCATGTATTTGTTTTTCAGTTTCCTTAATGTGAGAATGAAAAAAAGAAAACCGAGTACAGATCTGAACTATTTTTCTTTCAAAGCGACAGTACTAACAAATTTCTTTTCAAAAAATGAAAGGAAGACTAAGACGAAACTTTGCGATTTCGAATTCAAAAAATGAAAGGAAGACTAAGACGACACTTTGCGATTTCGAAATTCAAAAAAAGAAAGGAAGACTAAGACGACATTTTGCGATTTCAAATGTAAAATTGCTTTCGACACTTGAAATACTATTAATTCAAATCAAATAAAATGGAAAAACTGTAATCAACTATAAAAAAGGGGTAGACTTTATGACACTCTTTTCTTTGACTGAAAACGACACTTGTAACACTTTCAAATCAAAAGATGACAGTTCGGTTAAGCTACTGTTTGCAAAGGAGAACTATAAATGATGAAAAATACATAAAAACATTCACAATTCTTTATCAATGGAGGCTGAATAATGCAAAGGAAGAGAGTTTCAACAGTGATATACTGATCACAGACAGCAAAACTACTGAATAAAGCTGAAAAAAATGAAGAAAAAACCAAAATATGGAGGCAGAAACAATCTCACCTAATCATCGCACACAAGGAAACAAGGATGCATCTCACCTGCAGCACATGGGAGGTGTGATGCATCCAGACTGCCAATGAGAGGTAGTGCGATGGTCCAGGGATGATACTGAGCTTGGTTTCTACTCACATTTTGCAGCTTAGTTCAGGAATTTAGGCTGAACTAATGATATGCAGTAAACACAAAGCATAGGGGCTGATCTAATGAGGTTACTTTAGCTACCACTAGGGCACTTAGGATGTTTGCAAGTTAGATGTTCAGTTCATAAACTAATAAGGAGATTGACTGAAGCAGTGTTGATCTACTTTGCAGTTGCATAGAAAAAGCAGTTCGAAGGCTAGATGGCTTAACTTCATACTCTATTTGTAGTTTATAAAGCAAACAAATAGAAACAAGCAAACAAACTATCCACTCCCCACTGGAGTCGCAATTTTGTTATCGGGAAAACTAGTGTTCATTCAAAGCTACTAGTCCAACTAAGATGAGTAGCTATCTTAGAAACGAACAAACTAAAGTCATTTCTATTTCCTTTATGAGAAATAGATGAGAGAGAAGTAGTACCAACCTCAGTCTTTTGCTTGGCTCCTTGCTTGTTTTCTCCCCACTTTGACAGAGCTTCACCACTCCTTCCTTACTTGTCCCACTTCAAAGAACACCTGTAGAGTCAAAGCAGCATAATACCATCAAAGCATAGAGATCTATAACCATAAAAAATATAGGATCATATGTATATTAACCATACAAATGCATATACCAATACAAGATTCAGAGATATACAAGAATATGGAGGAAAAATCAAATAGCTTTATTGATAGAAGTAGTAGAAGAGAGGATTACAACCCATTGGTTTGACCCAATGTCATCCTCCCAGCATGAAAGCCCTCTTCACCTCATGAAAAGGTTAGATCACCCAACACTATGATGTTTCATAGAGAAACCAATAGCACTTCCTTACAAAATACAAAGTTCCAGCTTCTGGATCTCTGGGATGAGGGATCAATATATAGATATTTACAGGTGGGCGAGTTAGCTTCTGGGATTTTGATTAGTGTCATTTCTCTGATAGTTCTTGTTTCCACTTGGAGATTTCATGATCTCTTACTCATCCCTGGGCGAATTCAGAGAGGCAAGTGTCAAATGAGAAGTTTCTATAAGATTCTCTGGGTTTCCACCTAGCAAACTGCCTCTTCCATTTGTCTACTCTCGCCCATTTCACCCTATAGAAGGGCTTTTCAGCATGCATCGCACCCCCCATGTGCAATAGGTGAGATGCATCGCACCCTGACCATGGAGCAGGTGAGATGGTCCAGTTTTGACCAGTTCTAAGTAGTTTTTCAAGGAGAACTTCTGGGAGATGATGTAATCAGCTAACCTTGTTCCTTTAGGGTATGAAGCAACACTTTTAAGGGCTTAGAAGCCCTTGATTTATGGACATATGATATTGGGGTTGTAGTGCCCAAATATGTCTATAACACTTATGATCTTGTATCATTGATTCATGATTCTATTACAAAGAATTACTTCTCCTTATATACATTACATCATTACAAAAACCATGGTCCATATACCACGGATTCAACAAAACAATGACCAATACGTGAAACCCGTTACAAAATAAGGGGCTTTGACGCACCCTAAGGCCCCTAAAATCTCGCACAATGTATAAAACTTCACCAGCTCTGCGCACTCTACTCCTCAAAATGCGGAGTATTTGACCCAAAACTTGGACCATTTTGGGTTTCACCCAAGATGAAGTCTTCAATGTGCTCCACCATTGAACCCTTTTGTTTGAGATTTATGAATTAGCTAAAGAAGGTGTTTTTCTTTGTATCTTCATAATGTGCTATCATTTTCTCCATAAAAATTGACACTATGTGACAAGTGGTTTACAAGAAAAAATCCATCTATACCATATAATCTGACTGGATTCTAAATATAAAGATGCATTACGTGCCTTTTGTGAGGGTTGCACATCATGTAGATCAAAATATTGCTCCATATGTAGTATCCAAGTTACCAAATCATTGCCATCAAACTACCTCATCTCTATATTTGGAATGTGGTGGTTCTTAAACCCGACATTGGAGTCTCCAAAATTGTAATTGATATTCGTTTTATCTTCATCATGATTTTCATGGATTGCCTTATCACCATTGGGACACCTTTCTTCTGCCAACTTTGCCAAACCTTCCTTCTACCTCTCTCTCTTGACATTCATCATTGCTTCCATGAATTATTTAAAAACATCATTCAAAACTCCCATATCCCTTTTTATAACATCTATCTTAACATTCATCATGGATTCCAATTCATTGTTTGTTACTTTTTGCGAGAGCGAAATTTGTTGCATTTGGTCTTGCAATTTTGATATATCATGTTGCATTTCTTCCTCTTCTTCATGTGTCATTGTAGAGATTACAGGTTTCTTACTAGGCGTTTCCACTTTATTTCTTTGGGGAATCAATTAATGATAATTATGCTCCATTATTCCACTTGAATCACTTCAAACTATTTTTTAATCAAAATGTATGCAAATTTTAGAAACTACACACCCTTTTTTTTCACTTTGTAGGAGCTCAATATTGAATCTATCGTATCTCTAGAATTTCGGATCTCCAAGGTTTGAAATTTTGGCCTACGTTATCCCTCTAAGTACTCTTTCCAACCCCAAAAGCCTGATCAGTATTGGATTCTCCAAGAAAGAGTTATGCCTAATCTGCCACGATGACCTCCTTATAGACCGATTCAGTAGAGAGGACTTGTAAAAAGTGACTCATGTCACTATTTCGACCTTTAGCCCTGAAACTGATACCCAACAAACTCTAGTCCATATTGTTTTTGTCACTATTTACAAAATTTTAATTTGATGCATAGACAGAAATTTATGACGATTTTCCCATGGTCACTTGTTTGAGTTTGAACACTGGAGCCTGCATAAAACCTAACTTTCTCTGATCATATCTCCAAAAATACAACAATTCAAGATCTGAAATTTGTACAATATGTTTACCAAAATTTTGGCTCAAAGGGGTTTTAATTTGAGTGTCTGAAACTTCGTAGAAAAATATATATAGCGAACATTCCACAATGTCTGGTTTGAAGCAGCGAAACCCTAGAATCAGAAGCTCTAAAACCAAATGCTATGCAACAAGCTCACAAAATAGAAGAAGAGATGGATCAACGACTTAGAAATAAGCCTCTTTGAGGGGGAGGCCTCCTTTAAATTACACAAATGAGCAATTCTTCGATGATTTAAATGAAAAAACCTCCTTTCTATATATAGGAGTCTAAGGGGTCACAATATAATCAGAGTCGACATAACAATATTAATGTAAAGGCATAACAATAACAATAGTGGGCTTCTATGGGGCACAATAATAACAATATGGATACTACATGGGAAAAACAATAACAATAAGGGGTTACACTGACAATAACAATGAGGGAATACACTAGTATTATAGGGACCTAACAGTTAAAAATTCAACAATAGTTCATTACTTGATGAAAACAACTATCAATATATATGCAACTTGATTATAAACCAATAGGCCAAAATATGAGCCTTTGATCAAAATAAAAAAATTAATGTGTGTTTTGATAGGTCAAGTATTTTAGCTTTATAGGTATATTTCTAACAAAATATACACAAAAGATGTTTAGAATTGTTTGCTAGCTATTTTAACACTAATATATAATCCTAATCTTCCTTCTGATAACTCAGATCATGGATACGATCCAAAAATGTGAATTTGAGAATTTTTAGAAATTTGTTCTACATTTTAATAACCCATTTGCCTGCATTAACCGCACATTGACTTGGAATTTTGGGGTAGATTTAGCTCAAGGAAGTAGGTATTTCACCATCTCAAGATACCTATGGAAAACCCATGTAATTTTTTTACCTAGCTTGCCTCTAAATATGACAATGAACGACGAATTGCAAAATATACTAAAATCCACAATTTTCTTTTTACAATGCATTTAATTACAAGAAATTTAAAAAAATAAAAAATTAATAAAAATATCTTGGGGAACCTCTATAATGTGTAAAATATAAGAGAATATCACCATAAATGATGAAAATAGGTGTTTTTAAAGGAAAATGGAGGAAAAAACCTTAGCAATATTTTTAACCAAAATGAGGACTAACATAGGTTACTGAGGATTCTTTAGTGATATGGACTACATCAAATTCACCTTATAGGTATGAGTAGGGGTAGTGATGTTTTGAGAGGTTTAAATATTATTTTAGGGGTTTCATGACATAATAATTTAGTCTAGTTGGATAGTTACATAGCCCATGATTTCACTAAATATGGAATTGACCATGCCATCAACACGTGGTAGTTCCATTACGTTTGAGAGGATTGTTTAACAACCGTAAAGCATTAAGAATGATATCATACATGTGACTAATTGAGAATAAGTTCAATAAATATGTTGGGCATGAAGGATAGCTACTCCTTGGTTACTTCCACACTCCTTGGTTAATTGCCCGAATGCAGGGACATCTTTAGCTGTAGATGGTAACAAGGACCTCGTATAATTGTCATTTAGAAATTCGTCTAGAAATATTAGCTTGAATGAGTCTCCACCATCTCTTCCATTCATGGAGATGGTGAAAAATGTGAGTGGTAATGTTTCGGCATGATGTTATAAAAAATTATATTCTAATGTTTTGGTGTATGGGTAATTGGAAGTGCATTAAAGATGTCTTGGCCAAGGATGAAAAGCCATTATATAATGCACAATCTAATTTAATGTACCATTTGATGTCATTGTTGATCATGATACATTGGAAGTGACAATCAAATGCTATCATCCACAAAGGAATTGGATGAACACCAAAAATGGTGAGTGGTGATACGTGTCCTGGGAATTTCTCGTGGTGTTCTATTAAAATTTTGACTATCATGTGGTAATTATATGGGATGATTGGTCATGATGGGCAATGAAAAATATGGCCATTCACAAATTGATTGAGATCTAGTAGGGCTAGTATCACTAATAATTGTAGTTGGGAATGGACAGTTGAATACTGGGAAGGGAACTATGTCCCAAATGAATTTTGTGAACTATGTCCCAAATGAATTTTGTGGAGCTTGTAGCCCCTCCATGTTTTGGATTCTAGAAATTGAGTACTTTCCGTAGGCATGATTACTTTCTAGAGCATGAGAACATGGAACAAAAAGTACTAGAAAATGACTAATGCTCCCAGTGAATTTCCCCTATGAAAAAAGTACCCCTAAAATTATGACTATCAATGAGACCATGCACTACCCCAAGATAGTTTTCCTTAGGGAAGATTGAACCTACAAAGGTGAGGACACCTACTGAGAAGAAACTTCTTTTAGTGGTATTTCCCATCAAACACAGGAATTTTGAGAAACATTTATGTTCGTAGGAAAAGGTGCACATTCAAATTCCTAAAAAACATTACTGCCCCTATCAGTTATAGGAATAGATATACACTCCCTTCAAGACTCTAAGGAAATCCATCATTTGATGTATGAATAGATGTGATTCCAGACCTAATACGAAACCATCCAGCTCTACGTTGTGAACATTGGCCTTGATGGAGTACATGAACACTTAGGATTTCATTAAGTCCTCACATACGACACCATTTGATCCTCTTGTATACATTATTATGAGAAAATATGATCACTTCTCTTTCATTAGTATATCTTCCCTACCGTTTGGGATCATCTTCTAATTTTATCATTTTTTTATTTTTAATAAGGGATGAAACTTGGGATGACATGTGACAATGATTGGGCATTGATTGGGTAGTCACATGGAAATTTCCTCTCCATTATTCTCATTTCAATATCCATGAGTTCCATAATTACTAATGCACATTCCATTTCTTATTTTAGGAGACTAACTTATGTGTAACCTTATCGACTCACCTACGAACCTTATCCTTTGAATTTTAATCTTACTTTTGGTTTTATTTATACTTCTAGGTTAGTATTTGCATGAGGGATTTAAAAATTTCTTTCAAAATTATTTTTGAGTCCACTTATATTTGATAAACCATATTGTAGACACTCACTCTATGTTAGGATGTCTTACTATAATATTAGGCTACTAGCTAATCAAGAAAAGTGGTTTTTTATTTTGTTTTCATGCATGCACTAGGGAACCCCAAGCTAGAGCACATTGATTCCCTTTCAGGGAGTGTTGTAAATATGTATTCTTGTCAAGAAATAATGTATACAGTAGTTATGTATTAATAGAATTTGTCTCTTGAGCTACTTAGTATATTTTAGTGCAATTTCATTATCACTTCTTTCATGTTATGTATTTTTTAATCTAGTATCTTCTACAAAACTAAATCTTGTGCTTATGCTTAAAATCAAATGTGGTATTACAAAACTAAAGTGGTGTGAGAATACTAACATATTATTGCAAGTTTTACAAGTTTGAGAAACCCAAAGAGAATGGATCAACCATCAATTAATGTTGTTCTAACTCCATTTAATTAGTTTGACTGGAAGCTACAGTACTACTATTATTGTGTAGTAACAGACTCTTTAGGATTGTTATGGTGGCTGAAGTAGAGATAAACTTTCAGTTCTAAAGAAGTACTAGTACTTAAATATTATGGATGAAGCCTATGGGATGTTTCCTTTCTCGATGTGCCTTGATTTATTATTTCATGTAGAATCATGTGTGACTTCTCTTGATGTATTAACACAATTGGAGGGATTGTTTCAAAACAAGATGAGCTAAGAGGAAATTAGCTCTATAATGACCTAATAACTAAATGTCCAAACCATTTTTACCCTAAAATACCTCTTATATAGGTTTAATACTTTGATGACTTAGGTCAAATCCCATGGCATGTATTGGAAAGAGGAATAATGTATCCTTCATGTACTTTCTAAACTAGGTCATGAGTATTCCATATTTATCTCTTCCTTCCATGCCACTAGACTTTCCATGATTAAAATTTTTAGGAAGCAATATATGGATGGTTTTATTGACTCCTTGATACATTAATGGAATAATTTCATTCATGGGTGGGGGGTGATTGACACAAGGGGACTTAAGTCTTCCAATGCCCATTTTCTTATAATGAAGGATGATAAGAAGAAGAGCCCCAAGGAAGGAAAATATAAGAAGGAGAGAACAAAATATAGATATTGTATTAAAGTTTATCTCGTGTCCAAACTACTTTAGCATCATAATTTAGATGACCACATTCCAAACAACGTTAAGAAGAACATTGAAGATAAGACACCAAAGAATCAAGGTATAGGTCATGTTCTAGATGATATTTACTTCATCATCGAGTAGATATATTTTAGAATCAAATTCCTATAATCATATGGTTGTATTAAAGAAATATTTTTCCTTTTTGCTACTTTGCTCTAGTCCTACTATAACAACTTCTCCACCACTTCCTTTTGAGGGAGATATTCATGATGATTTTTCATACTCTTTAGATCATTTTTTTTAATCAAATTTTAAGAATTAATTTAGAAGTACATCAACATCCTATTCCATATCCAAATTTCATGATATTAAGGGCACATCATCTTTATAAAAATCTAGTTAGCTATTAGGTGATACTTACCAAGACAAAAAGAAGTGGTTTTAAGTTTTTTAGTACTCAATGAGTTCTCACTACTATTGTTAGTAAGTGCAAGCTAAAACAACAATAGGCTTCTTACATAATGGTATAGGATATATTTGAGGACAAATATATGATTCGATTCATAAAAAACACAATCCTTATTCATAACAACTACATAGTGTGCATTGTATTTTCATTTTTTTGTTAATTTCATAATTATAGTTTATCTATTTTATTTATTTATTTTATAAAGTTTGTTTTTGTTTTCGAATGATTTTACTTTTATTTATTTTTTAATAATAAGTTTTAATATGTGTGTGTGTGTTTGTGTTATATGTTTTATTCTTTAAAATTTTAATTTATTACTATTATTATTTATTTTTCAAATTTTAAAATTTTTTCAATATATAGGTTTAATTTCTTTCCCACTTTTGCTAATAGTTTGAGGTTTGAATATGGGAATTTTCACTATTTTATTTTTTGAAGATTATGGTTTTGGAACTGTGTTTTCGCTAAGTAGTGGTCGTGTAGGTTAGTTTGTAGGGAGCCACACTCTTGTCCTTCTCTATTGCAGGCTCTCAACAATCTTGTTGAGCCTAGGAATGGCTCATTGAGAGAATTTTGAGGTCTAAAATGGGACTCATATGGAAAGTAATAAAATAATAGTTAAAATAATAAGATAAGAGCTATGAATTTTTAATGAAAAACAAAGGAAACAAATTTTTTTTCTTGAGTCCTGTTGGTTCTTTTAAATTCAATTTTTTGAGTATATTTTTTATTTCGAGGCCCATGTTTTACCTCAAAGTTACTCTAATGAAAAGTGGAGGGAAAGGAAGAAACCCCTCGAAATTGGTTCTTACTGGGGATAAACAAAGCATGATGAAAACATGAAGCTCTAACATAATGCCTCCTCAATGGAGCACAATTTTGGCAATGATAGGAACCTCTCATGGCCTAGCCATGGGAGTTGCATGGGAAAAGAAGATCTATAGAAAATTCTTACTAGAAGAAGCAACAAATCGGAAATATGAAGCCAAATCTACAAGAATAGTTGAATACATTCAGTATATGAAGGATCACACCTTCATATTCAAATTCATAGGTTTCTAGCCATTGAAAAGGCTCTCTAAACTATATCTAGCAAAAGTGAGATTCTAATGTAGCTTATGATACTTTGAATCTAAAGAAACTAGGCTCCTAATAGTTGTATACATCCTATATCTAAGTGTAAAAAAGGGAGGATTTTTATAGGGACTCAAGGCCTTAGGAAGTCTCCGTTAGTCAAATATGTGGATCATGGTGGAAGACTTCAACATGATAACCTCAGAAAATGAGGGAAAAACAAACTGGATGGATTGGATCAAATATTCAAGGAAATAATGCAATGTCTCAACCTAGAAGACATCGATACCATTAATAGGACCTACACTTGGAAGGATCACCATGGAGATGAGCACCAAATTTCCACATTTTTAGACAAACTTCTTATTTTTGAATGTTTATTAGAAAATTATATTTTCATCAAAGCATTCATGCTATTGTTTGCAGGATTTGATCATTGGCCTCTATGTCCACAAATGGATTTGAAATCCAACCATCATAATAGACCATTTAGATTCAAAAATTTATGGTTATGGGATGCCTCTATACTAGACAAAATAAAATCCTTGTGAGAAGAAATATAATTGTAGGGAAATACCTGGATGCAAATATTTCAAAAAATTATCAAAATTCGTAAACCCAAATAAAAAAGTTGGAATAAGGAGGAATTTGGGATACTTTTACAGAGAAGGCCAAACTAGAAGCATAGATTCAGGATAGATGCAAGATCCACAGTATAAGAAAATTCTAGAAGGGGGTTAGATAAATTATCTCAAGAAGAAGGGATTATTCTCTTTAAGATTGAAGGAAGATGGAAGCAGGAGGAAATTCTATGGAAATAGAAATCCATGGTTATTTGGATAAAATTAATGGAAAGAAACACAAAAAAAGTTCACAAATCCATGGTCAAGCATAGACACTATAACAAGAATGTTTCCTTAATTAATGAAGCTAGAAAAAACCTGCTAGAAAAAAGTGATATGGAGAATCGCTTCAATGGATTCTACCAAAACCTTCCCATAGAACTTTCAACTAGTAGAAGGAAGACCATTCAAAATATAACCTCATTTATTCCAAGACTTGGTGAATTAGAACAAAATGAATATCTTCTAAGGGAAATATCAATCTCCTCAGTAGAGGATGCGGTAAATCTCTACCCAAAATCAAATCTCTAGATTTGTATGATTTCACTTTGGAATTCTTCCAAGCAGAGTGGTCCTTTTAAGGTGTAGACATTCATGACCTGGTGGAAGAGTCAAGATAAACCCAGTCCCTCTTACTAAAATTTAATGCTACATTTCTCACTCTAGCACCAAAATTGGCCAATGCAAGGAAGGCTGACAACTTTAGACCAATTTCTCTATGTAACACCATCTACAAAATCCTCTCCAAAATTATACCCCCTACTATTGAACTCGATATCTCTAGAGAAAACACATTAGGTGGAATGCCATCAAATCCTTAATGGAATTTTAGTGGCACACAAGGTCATTCACTCACTTAGGAAGTGCAAGAAAGTAGGTATTCTTTTCAAGCTTGATATGTCCAAAGTATTTAACAATCCCAGTTGGACCTATCTCTTTGAAATCCTTTGAGCATCCGACTTTGTAGAGACCTAGATAAAATTGACAGTGGCCTTCATATCAATGCCCCTCTTATCTATCTTCCTCAATTTATCTCTCACAACCCATTCATTTATTCTTGTGGTGTTAGGTATGGTAGCTCATCGTCTCCCTTCTTTCTCATTCTAGTGGCTGAAGATTTGGGTGTAACTCTAAAAGTGAAAATATCTCAGCGATTTTTTAAGGGGCTATGACTATATGGCAAAAACGTTTTTCTATTTGTGGATCATACCATGATCATGGTCATACCCACTATAAATAAGCCAATTCATTGAGACATATTCTGGAGGACTTTATGTTATCATCATGTATGTATATAGAATTTGCATGTTTATTTATTCAATATTAATCAGGATCTGTAAATCCACTTAAGCAAAATACCACTTTTCGAGGAAGCACATTTCCATCCATCTACTTGAGGCCCACTACTTGAAAAATCTCCAAGATCATAATATTAGAGAGATTTAATTCATAAAATTCATTCCAAGATTGACATCTGGACCTTTAGATTGTTATTGTAGCTGCTAAAAAAACACCCAATTTGTTCAGCATAATGCCTAAATTTTTCATTCCCCTCTGCTTTTCAAGGCTCCACTGATTATGCATATGGCTTATATTGATCATATATTTCAATGACTTAGCTACCATCAAACCATTTGGTTGTTGATGTTTTCACTAGGCACATTGCCTATGCACACTATTGTTTTATCTTGGTCTATATTCTTCATGAGTGCAATAGGATTTGAGAGATTTCTATTTTAGTTAGGCAATTTTAATGTTTCATGTCTCCATGACATGAATTTCAATTCACAAGTCATCAATTTATATTTCATGAGTGAGCATGACATCGTTGCTTTATTTCCATTCTCATTCTATTGAATACATTAGGGTTTGTGAATCTACTACTTTCATGACGCATTCTTAAGCTTCATATTACCATGATGTGCATTGAAAAATATAAGAATATATTTTGTGTTGTTGGGCTACCCTATTTATCATTCTTAGACTTGCATGTTAAAATCTTGAGCCTCCATTAGAATCATCATGGTTTCATTGCATATCCTACATTTCCAACCATTGAATGTTTTCATCTATGCATTTGAGATTGAATCTTCAAGTACACATGTTGCATTGAATTTTCAATTCCAAGAAAATACATTTGGTTGAGGATACATTTCCTGCTTCTTCTCTAATTCAAGAAAGAAAAGACAAGATGTATTAAAGGGTCCATCCTTCATTAATAACCTTCAAGCTCATTTTAATTAATCTTAGCATACATTGAACTTATGATTTGAAACATGTATTAATGTAATTAGATAGAATTTATTTGTTTTATTATGATTTAAACTTGTCTCATGGTCAATGAATCCTTTAATGACATGGATTTCCACACCCATACTATAAAGGTTGTAAAAGTAGTTTCTTGCATTCATTTTGGCTTCAACTAATATATTTATTCACTTTCTATTTCACTATCAAGTTAAAGAGTGGTTTGTTATGCAAGAACATTCAACCCTAATGCTCACACAACATGCCACAATGTTGATCGTTTATTCCTTGGAAGGTGTACATATTATTAGGGATTCTCATAATGCAATTTAGACACTATCAGGAAGCAAATATCAGAATTCAACTTTCATGATGAATCTTCTCCAACCTCTACACAATTTAAAGGTAAGCAAGAAAACTTAAAGGAATCATAATGTTATTTCCAATCCATTTTAAGGGGATTCATGAAATTAATTTGAAAATGTTACGTCATTCAAAGTTCACATATGTGGTGTTCATTTTAATTAGTTTAGATGTAATGTGTAAGATAAGTTTTTGAAAAAGATAAAATGTCGATGAAAGCTTAAAGTGTGCATAATACAATTTGACATCATTTTTCACATTACTTTGTCCCATTTAATGAGGGATTGATACCTCTAGCTAAGTTAGTGATATTCATTTGAAGATAATTTTGTTTAAGTATTTTTTAATTATTTCTACCATTCTCACTCTCTTAGGATGTAAAAATGCATGAACAATCTCTTGAATTCAAATGCTAGTATTAAATGTTTTGCAATGTTACTAAGTTAGGTCTACTAGTCAAGTTTATTATCTTAAACACAATACATGCATTATGTTGCAAATTCTTTGCTACATTGGATACCTTCCATGAGGTTTTAAATCAATTTTAAAATCATTTAAAGGGCAGTGTTGAGGAGCTATCAAAATTTGAGTTGAAGATTACAATACACTAGACAATAAATTAGGGCAACACATTGGATAATAAAATTAGTGAATCTAATAATAGAACAGTACATTGAGGAAATGAAAATAATGTGTTGGAGAGAAAGAGTAAAAATGCAATGCAAAGGGAGAAAATGCATAAGCTATGTTGGAGAGGTAAGGAAAATGTATTGTTCATATACAACATGCATTGAAAGGAGACATTAGATGTCAGTGCATTGAGTAGTTAACAAGAAATACATTGAAGAATACACTTTGTTGAAAAATAATAGTGCAAACATTTATTTGCAAATAATAACATAAAAAATATGTTGCAAAGGTAACAACGCAGTGTGTGCAAAGGTAATACTGTAGTGTTGTAAAGGTAATAACATAATAGGTCCAAATAAAATTCACTTTATTGGATTATAACAATAACAATGGATATTACATAAATGCGATGCAAGGAATGCATGTACAATCCAAAATAAACTCCACAATGAAATAACATTGTATTAATGATAAATTCACTTATTTATACATGTGCAATCTAGGTACGAGGAAGTGGTGTATTGGTAACTTATTAACTATAAATATGGAATATGAAACTAGTTATATATTGTATAATAACTATCCCAAAGGATTAGTTCACATTCCTCCCTTAATCCAAAGGGACATCTGACATGTCGAGTAACATTCTGAACTTTTCAAACTTTTCACATCCCAATGCCTTCGTAAATATGTCTACGATATGCTCTGAAGTAGGACAATGTGTTAGATGAATAACTTTGGCCTCTACATAATGTCGAATCAAGTGATATTTGGTGTTAATATGCTTGCTTCGATCATGAAACTTGGGATTCTTGGCCAACTAATATGCAGAAGAGCTTTCAATAAGTAGTGGAGCTGAAGCCTTTTGTTTCTCATGCAAATCCTCAAGTATTTGGCAAAGCCAAATGATTTCTTTCGTAGCTTGAACTACTGCAACATATTCGACTTCGGTGGTAGAATCAGTAGTAGCATATTGCTTTCATGATCTCCAACTGATGGTTTCTGATCTAAGACTCATCAAATAACCAGAACTAGAGACTCCATTCTCCTTATCTACATCAAAACTAGGACCTGAATATTTGGTGAGATGGAAATGTACAATTTTAGAACATTTGATGCCATATGTTCAAGTGCATTTCAAATACTTGAGCACTCACTTTACTACATTCCAATGGTATTCACATGACTAACGCATGAACCTAGAAAGTATCCCCATAGCAAAAGCTATGTCGGTTTGAGTAGTAGTTAGGAAATTCAAACTTCAAACAAGTTCTTGTACTTTGTTGGATCGTCAAACATACTTCCTTCAGTGGAAGTAAGTTTCAAATTCTTCTCCATAGGAGTAGCAACAAGTTTACAATCCTACATCTCAAATCTGTCCAATAGTTATCTAATATACTTTTTCTAAGAAATGAAAATGTATTTGTGATCCAGGTGGATCTTCAAAAAGTATTAGTGGCATGGTAAAAGGATAGAGAATTAGAGTGGCATAATTGGGGTAAAATTAGCATCAAATCGAAGTGACCATCATCTTGATTCCAATGGTGTGAGTGTCACTCAAATCCCAGTTCATATGAAAAACTTAGAGCAAGTCAAATTTTATGTTTGACTTGTCGTTGTGGCAGGAGAAGATGACGTGGAAGGCACTCTCAGTGAATGGAGAGGTGCCAAGTGATAGGCTACCATTAGTCTCGCATATTGTAGATCGCAGAAGCAAGAGGTCGTGGCTTTAGGAAAATCAACCATTCTTGCGATGCGATCAAATCACAATCATCCATCGCAAAAGGAGAAGGGTTAAAGAATCGACCCTCGGAACCCGTTTTGCTTGCAATACGATATATCACGTTGCAATTTGTGATGTTGCAATTGCATTTCACAAGTGGTAAAGAATCGGCCCTTGGAGCAAGCCAATTTGCGATGCGATCAAAATCACATTTCACAAGGGGAAGCATTCACATGTTCAATAAAACTTTGGTTTCCACTGATTGCGATTTGTGATATGGGATTCCTGATTCGACATATTATATTTTATGGTTAATTGTTTGTCGGGTCCATGGTTATTGCAGGGAACTTGATGTATGGGCTTTAGGTTGTTCGTCGATTGGAAACGTCGATGGGAAACCACCGATAGTGAAAGTTTTCGATTTAAAAATGTGCGTTAAGAGTTTTTCCATGTTTATAAGGTCTATTGTCGCATATCATGTGGGACTCGAGATTCTCATATTAAGAAACAAACATGTCTACTAAAATTTGTCTATTGTTTAGAACTTCCCAGGAGTTAAGGGGCTTACCGCCAGTATATATAAAGGACTACCCATGTCAGAGAAATGCAAAGAGGATTGGTAGATTAGTTTAGAAGCTATTGAGTGCAACAGGCCTTGACTTGGCAGTAGAACGAGACCTTGCCTTGAGCAATAGGGAGGTTCCAAGAAGTTATCGAAGGCCCTATTATCCGAATTGGGTGTTCGGATAGGCATTTTTGCACCATTTTTCACCAAGATTTCTGAGGTACTATCTGTTTCTAAAGCTGGGCTTTCCATTCTTTGTCCATCTTCCACCTTGAGTAGGGCCCAGGGACATATCACAAATTGGATGAACTCCATAACCAAATCATTGTGTCATGGTTTCATGTTTTATCTGGTTATTTCTGCATTGTTTTATGTTCTTTTAAGTTCCATGGTGAATAATCTCTCTTATATGTAATTCTGATTCATCTATAAGAAAAATATTTTCGATCAATTTGGGTTTATAATGAACTTCAATCCCTAAAGAAAAAAATTAATAAACTCAAATCTGTCAAGTCAAAAAATTTCATCAACTCTCTTTTGAAAAATGCTATATAGTTGCCATTATTTCCTGTAATCATCAATTCCTTTACATACAGAACCATATATACAACTGACTTTCAAATCTTCTTAACAAAAATAGTTTCATCATCTAGATCAAATAACTTATAATTCAACTTGAGAAGGTATTCAATTAACTTTTCATACCATGCTCGAGATGCTTGTTTCAGTCCATACAAATCCTTCACTAATTTACATACCTTTTTCTCTTTTTCTTTGGAAGAAAAACCTTTTCTTGAAAGATATAAAAATCCTCCCTCAAATCACCATTCAAAAAAGTTTTTTTAACATCCAGATGGTGTATCTTCTAGCTATTTTGAGCTGTAAGAGAAAACAAAGTTCTAATTGTTCCCCATTTTTCTATAGGAGCAAATGTCTCTATGTACTCAATACTTTCCTTTTGAGCATAGCCTTTTACTACAAGCCTTGCCTTCTATTTGTTAAGTGAACCATATTCCTTGTATTTTATCTTATATACCCATTTGCAACCAATACACTAGTACAAAATGGCTAATTAGTTACTAAAAAAATGACTAAAATTTGCATATAAACAAGTATTTTTTGGTCGATGACCAATAGTAGCTAATTTACAATATCTTATAACGTGACAAACTTTTAGTCATTTGTAGCTTAGGCATTAACTGGTTATCGCAATTTTATTATGTAGTAGTATATTTAGTCATAAATTTGGTCATTAATTTAGTCATTAATTTCCACAATTAATGACCAAATATACAACAAAATATATTACTAAATGATCACCCAAGAAAACGAATTAATGACTAAAGAAATATGACCAAAATGTTGGTCGTGTTATAAGATATTGTAAATTAGCTACTAATAGTCATATATATGCAAATTTTAGTCATTGTTTGAAACCAATTAATGACCAAAAAAATATGACTAAAGTTTGGTCGTGTTATAAGATACTGTAAATTAGCTACTAATAGTTTTATATATGAAAAATTTAGTTGTCATTTGTAATCACAAATATATCATTTGTTGTAGTCATTTATCCTTTTTTGGTAGTTTCATAGTCACTATATAAATGACTACTTTAGTAGTTTATAGTCGTTTCATTTACTTTCATTAACAACCATTACAAGCAACTAATTTAGTCGTATATTAATTTTATTTGTGATCGTCATTAATCAACATAAACTACTAATTTATTAGTTTTAGATTGATTTATTGCGCTCATTATTAATCAACATAAATTAATTAGTATGATTTTGCAACTAAATTAAAAAAAATGTCATACAATGTACTTGTTTATCTAATATGAAAACACAAAGTTACAAATGTTGATTATAATAATAAATAATATCAAGTGTAACTATAAATAATTTCAACCACGAAAATTATATTATATAAAATGCCATGTATTACAATATGAGTTTCCAACATAATATTGGTTGGAGTAAAATGTAAACATGAAATATTGTTTCATCACTTCAAAACATTATCATTGTGTTGTCAAGGCATTGCAGGTGACTTCACCAACTATGAGGACTTGACCATCAATATTTATGTGTGTATTATGTGAGATATTGGCTCTACAAGTATCACTAGACTGGTTCTCTTCTCTCTTTCTTTAATTTTTCGTTTTGTCAGTCTAGTTTTATTGGTCTCCTCTTTCTTCAATTCTTGCTTCTTACCATCAATACTGAATTCCTATTTTGAAAAATAAAGAAGATACAATCCAGATTATAGGACATGAAAGGCGATGAACACTAGAATATAAAATAAAATAGAATATAAAGGATTTATATGATATATACCTTAACATCAACAATATTGTCAATGTCATTCTCCCCATAAAAGCAAGAAAATCATACAAGTTTTTCTTAGCTGGGAAATAATGGCCATTATGTGGCCATATGACCTATATAAAAAAAGAAAATAGAGCATCACCATAGAAAATAACACCTTAGTAAACTTAGTATTCAACCTTCAAGGAATTCTAGGCACAAGCATGCCAACTAAGTTACATGCTAAAAAGCTCAAGTTGTAGATTATTTATACATTATGGGAGTGCAAACAAAAGTCCTAGAAGAAGTCAATTCTAAGTCTAGAATAAAATAAAATGAAATAAAAAGGATACAATAATAGGATAACCTTGTATACATGTGGTCTCCATGTTACAGAATCCTTGCCATCAAACTTCCTCATATCGATATTTGGAACATGGTGAGTCTTCGATCTAATTTTACAGTCTATGAAATCATGATTAACATTTATTTTGTACTCATCATGAGTTTACTTTACTACCCTTTCACCATTAGTAATCATTTCTTATAGAAACGTTTTCAAATTTGTCTTCAAATCTTCCATCTTAGCTTCCATGCCTTTCTTTCAATCATGCATCTTAGCTTCCACACCATCCATCTTAGCTTCCATGCCATTCATCTTAGCTTATACACCTTTCTTTAAACCATCCATCTTAGCTTCCACGCCATACATCTTAGCTTCTACGTATTTCTTTGAACCATCCATCTTAGCTTTTGTTACTTTTTGTGAGAGTGACTTATGTTGCACTAGGTCTCATAATTTTGATATTATATCATGTTGCATTTCTTTCTATTCTTCATGAGTCATGCTAGATATTTCAGGTTTCTTACTAGGTGTTTCCATTTTCTTTCTTTGGGGCATCAATTAATGATAATAATGCTTCACTATGCCCTTTGAATTCTTTCAAACAATTTTTTCAAACGAAACTTATGCAAAAATTTAAGAAAAAAGCTACACACATTTTTTCACTTTATAGGAGGTCAATATTGAATCTATTGTATCTATGTAATGTCAAATCTCCAAGTTCTTAAATTTCTTCCTGCTGAACCCTTTGACTCCTCCTTCCAAAACCAGAAGTATGATTAAGATTGGATTCTCCAATGAAGAGTTATGCCAAATCTCCCACGATGACCTGATTATAGACTAGTTCAGTAGAGCGAGATTGTACGAAGTTCCGTGTGTCACTGTTTTGACCTTAGGACTTGAAATCGATAAATGGAAAACTACAGTCCATCCTCTTTCTATAACTTTTGATGAAATTGCAATCTGATGATAAAAAAAAAGTAATGACGATTTTCCGCAAGTCACCTGTTTGAGATATAATTTGGGATCTTGCAAAAACCCTTACCTCCTTGGATCATATCTCCGAACATGTAGCGAAAAGAGATCTGAAATTCAAACCCAAGGTTTAGAGAGATTTCATCTCAAATGGTTTTTTTTTTAGCTTCTGAAATGTTGCAAAAAAAAGGCTATAGCGAAAATTCCACGAGGACATGTTTGGAGTAGCGAAACCCTAGAATTCAAGCTCTCATACCAAATGTTATGAAACCAGCTCACAAAAAGATAGAAAAGATAGATCAACAACTTAGAAATCAGCCTCTTTAAGGGGGACACCTCATTTACATTACATAAACGAAAAAGTCTTCGATGATACAAATGAAAAAACCTCCTTTGTATATATAGGAGTCTAAGGGGTTACAATTTAACCCAAGCCAACCTAACAATAATAATATAAGGGCACAAAAATAAGAATATTGGGCTTTTATGGGCACAAAAATAACCATATCATGACAATAGGGGCACAACAATAATGATAAGGGATACAATGACAAGCAATGGTGGAATCACTAGTATTATGGGGACCTAACAATGACCTGTGGAACAATATATTAGTTATGATTTGGAGCAACTTTCCAACTTCGAAAATGTGTAGCAATCACCACTAGTAATCCCCCAAATATGATTATTTTGGAATGTAACTTTCAAATTTCAGTTGCTATATGATTCTTGAATGGAAAATACACATTCAATTCCAACACCAAACTTCCAATTTGAGGGAACACCTTTTTCCATGCTCAATCACTCAAGCTCAAAACATTAGTGATAATTATAATGAAAACATAAAATAAGATTAGTTTTGATCTGTTTTTTAGATTTACATGCAAAGCACCAATAGTTTTCCCATATTTAGCATACTTGTAGTTTCCAATATATAACACATAAATTGATGTTCTACAATAAATACTTGATTCAATACAAAAAATAATTTAACATATTTACAACAATACCATTGTTGGCTTATGTGGGCTTGACCCAGGTTTAGAAGAATTATCTAGCCAAACAAATCCCACAGCTACCGGCCCTTTCGGCAACAGCCCGTGAAGCGCAGACTGAGGTTTCACCTAAGGTATCAAGCAAAGGTGTTGGAACTAGGTTTTCACACCCTGGGGATGTCTTGGATGTGGTTTGGGGCTCGCGCGCTATTCTGCAACCTCACGCTACACTAGATCCGCGCAGATCGCAATACCCTTATAGCGTTTATTACAGATTGAATCACTTATTACTAGTTTGATCTAGTTAAAACAGTCACTAAGCAAACATTTATTACTTTTGGTTACTTCGCACATCGAGATTAATCTAGTTCACATGAATTCAACTTAATCAAATGCAAAAATCATAGTAGTACATTTATCATAAAAGAGTACAGTCATAAGCAACAAAGAATTTAGAAGAAACTTATCTTTATTATCAATCTTCCACAATACATCCAGATCCACCCTGCACACTTAGCTGCAGGGGTCCACGCACATAGCTGTGGACTTTCCAGGCCTCTTCTCACACAATTGGAGAGCCTCTACCTTATACCCTAGTCCCTCAACTTCGACTTACATACACTTTCACACTATTTCCTTATAGAGCCCATTACATTCCATCTTTCAAAAGAACTCCTATCCCTCATAGAGCTTGCTCTATTTATACTTTCCCTTGGCCTGCGATCCCTCCACAAGTCAACTCTTTTACTATTTCTTTCCATTATTTTTGGGCAGATTACCCTTTGTCTCAACCTACTATAGTTCACGTTCCGTGCTTTTCGTGGAGTCTTTTACCCTAATATTACCCAAAACTCTGGGCTTCGCACCCCATACTCATTCTGCGGGGCTTGTGCTACCCAACAGTCCCCCAACACAATCATCATTACTCATTTCAAGTCACTTACTAGCATGGCTAGGCACTCAGTCTTGGCTTCATGGTTTGCCTTTCATTGAGTGGCACTCGTCATCCAACTGCTCCTACTTTTTCCTGCAACGCTTTTCCAGCTTTAGTGTTTCTACCCTTTCTTTGCAATCGATGATGCTCACTCTTCTCTAATCGGTTAACACAGATGACCTCATCTGAGGATTTTAGCGCAAGCGAGGGAGCCACATACAGGACCTCTTGGTACCACCGTAGTCCTTTCCGACTGACATATCTTCCCTTCACACCATCCGCTGCAACCTGTGTTGCAATTTTGTGAGACCCTAGCTGCTGTCTGGTGGATCCCACTCATCGAGAACCATCAGAGGCAATGTAGTGACTGCATCTCCACCCATGGTCATCGTCTATCCATCCTTTTGTTGTTTAGTTGTAACGGCCCATCCTACCCCTAGGCAAGGTGATGGCATCTGGACCAATTCTACTTCACATTCCCTATTTTCTGGTACATCCCCTACTAGTAATACTGTAGCTTGCGGGATACCCACAGCTGGCAATACTAGATTCCCTAGAGGGTCCTACCCCCCCTTTGGCCAGATTACTACCTTTAGGTGCTTGCCTGGTGCAAACATGCTGAACAGCTCCATCTGTATTTCCAAAGCGTAGGTTGCCCAACGATTTCCCCATGGTGATTTATAAGCCATGTGAACTTCAAATGCTCGGATTGTCGCTCATTCTAGCTCGTGTAACCTTCCTGTGTGAAATATGTGGTTGATCATTTCATATATGGTTCATACTGTGGCTCTTAATTGCCCTCCGCCTACTCCCTTTTTACATAATGCAGCCATCTTGTCATGAACAATGGTATTAACAGTCATCATTTCTTCGAGAGGTGGACCTGCGTGGCTCTGTTCATGGAACCATGCACCTGATTATTGGCCAATTGTACACATACCCTGATACGACGATCTTTTCCTTAGGCTACTTTATCGTCCCTCGCTCTCTTTCAATTGGTCGGAGCGGTGACACTCTTTGTGGAATGGTTAGTAAGGCAGTTGGCCTGATTGTATAGGGCTTTAGGTGACTTCCATTCACTCATCCTAGGGAAGGGCCTCTGTTGAGCTTCGCCAGCTGAACTACGACCCCATAAGTTACTTCTTTAACGACATAAGACCACAACCAATGCATACAGAGTTTACCTGAGAATTTTTCAAACTTACTGTCATATAACAATAGGAGGTCATCCTTCTTGAACGTGTGCACCTTGATATGGTGATCATGCCATGCTTTCTCACACTGTTTCTGTACCTGCTAATGAAATTCCACCAGAAATCATTCTTCATCCAATTCATCAAGTTGTGTGAGCCTTTCCTCCAAAGCCCCATGATCTGCCATTCCTATAGCTGCCACAATCCTCAGGCTGGGCACGATATATTCCATAAGTATCATAGCCTCCTTACCATAGACTAGTCGAAATGGTGTCTGGCCTACCAACTTTTTGCATGTGGTTTGGTATGCCCATAGCATAACAAGGATGCCCAAGTCCCAATTGTTCCATCGCACATTGCAGATCTTAGTTAGTGCGGTTTCCAAAATTTTGTTGAATGCCTAAATAGTCCCACTTGCTTGCGGATGGTATGGTGTGATCTATTGGTGATATATTTGGAATTCCTCAATGAGTGCATTGATGGTTTTGTTTAGAAAATTTGTTCCTCAATCACTCATGAGAATCTCAGGACACCCAAACCTAGTCAACACATTCTCAAACAAGAATTTTGTCACTGTCACGGCTGTGAAATCCTTAAGTGGTTGTGCTTCTACCCATTGGGTCAAATATTTGGTCGTAGTGATGATATAGTGTGCGCCCGTCTTCACTCATGGTTCAATAGGCCCAATGAAGTCGATCGCCCATTTCTCAAATGGTTGTAGTGTCACTTGTGGCTGAAGTGGCATTTCAACCCTTCACGACGACTTGCCTATTCATTAGCATATATCACAGGACATATAGTATGCTTTTGAATCCTGATGTAGGGTGGGCCACCATAATCTAGCACGAAGAACCTTCCGGGCTATGGCACGGTCTGCATAATGTCTGCCAGCAACCCGTCCCTATGCTTCGGCAAGGATCTGTTCTCGCTCAAAATCTAGTACATATCAACGTTATATCTCATCATGGCCCATTTTGTAGAGATGGCCGGTAATCACAGTGAAATCTATTGCTCTTGTCATGAATTCCTTCTTTTGTTGCATAGAATACCCCTACGGCGCAGTGCTAGTGGTCAAAAAATAGATAATATCTTCAAAGTGGCCATCCGCACTACACACTGCATACAATTGGGCATCCGAGTGTCCTTCTAGGTTCATGGGTTCCTCACCCGTCTCAATCCAAGATAAGTGGTCTGGACCCACATTCAGACATCTTGGCTTTAAAACAACCTCAAAATCATATTCCTGAGACAACAACAACCATCGACAAATGTGCCCCCCTAATATAGGCTTATTCACTAGGTATTTTAGCGCAGAGTGATCAGTATACATCTTAAAATGTCCTCCAAGCAAATAGTGACAATACTTTTGGAGTGCGTACACCATCGCCAATCCCTCTCGCTCAGTAGTAGAGTAATTTTTCTCGGCTTTTGACAACCTTCGACTTGTAAATGCAATCGGGTGGTCAACTCCCTCCACGCCTTCTTGAGTAAGTACTGCTCCTAATGCAATACATGATGCGTCAACATGCACGTGGAACTCCACGTCCCATTTTGGAAAGATTGAGATAGGGGTAGATGCCATTTTTTCCTTCAACAATTCCAAGCTTTTGTTACATTCCTCATTCCAGCAATACGTGACATCCTTTTTTAACAATTGTTCCATTGGAGTCATGATCTGGGCATAAATTTTATGAACTTCTGATAGTACCCCATGTGTCCTAGCATAGCGCAGAGCTGTTTGACACTACGTAGTGCTTGCAGACCTAATATGAAAATGATCTTTACTGGATCCACCATCAGGCCTTGCCTACAAACTACGTGACCTAGCAAGTTCCCAAAAGGAATAAGGAACGTGCACTTCTTTAGATTGAGAGCAATCTAGTGTCAACGGCAGGTATCCAGCATTAATCGTAAGCTCTCAGTATGTTTCTTAACCAGGCCAAAGATGGTCCAATCGTGAAGATAGACATCGAAGAATTTATGTATGAATTCATTGAATGCAGCTACCATAATGCGGGAAAATATTGTCGGCGCGTTCTTCAGCCCGAATGGCATCACTGTATACTGAAAGCAACCCCATTCTATAGAAAATGTTGTCTTGCTTCGATCCTTTGTCGCAATCTTGATTTGATGGTATCCAGAGAACCCATCTGTAAAGGAATACGCTTCCTTCCTGCACACATTTTCTAAGACTTCATCAGTAAAAGGTGCGGGAAATGGATTGTTAACACAAGCATCATTGAGTTTCCATAGATCCACGCAGATGCAGATCTCACCCTTCTGTTTCTTCTCCTGTACTACCATCAGACTTTCCCAATTGAACAGCTTGACTGGTTCAATGATCCCGACTGCCAGCATCTTGTCCAGCTCTTCTCGTACTTTTTCTTTGTATTTTGGATTCAATCAGTAAGGTCGTTACTTTACTGGCTTCGTGTCAAGATTCAAGGTTATCTTCATCATTCCTAGTTCACCCTGAATCCCTTTCAGCTCCATAATCTTAGTAGGGAAGAGGTCTTGATACTCCCTGAGTAGCTTGACAACCTTTTCCACAGTAGCGTCATCCCGGTAATCCCCAAGCATAGCATACTTCGGTTCTTCCTCTATTCCGATATTCACTTTCTTCATTTTTAATGGTGCTGCGACGTCTGGATCTTCTATTTCGGGGCTGTGCACTTCTCGACTTCCTTCGAATTATAGTATATTGATGTCATGCGGATCATCCTCATCCCCTTCTTCTTTTACATTGTAACATTCCAAGGCCCGGCTTAGCTGTCGCGACCAATTTGGTTGCACGACTTCTTCTAGTTCAAGCGGCAACATGAAAATTGCAGTCTTTACTAGCTTTAATGTGTTGTCCACTGTATCCATCCATTGATCCTCAAACAGAAATGTTGACAGAATCCTTTTGCGTAAGATATCCCACTCACCTGTGCCATGTCGGAGCTCTGTTTCAGTATACCAATTCCTCGGGATGACATCTAAAGTATGATAAAATAAGTGCACCCATTCTAGCTGTGGCTCTTCGCCATAGGTTTTGGTCCATTTGCTCAGATGTATGTGCAAATTTTCTCGTCCATCATATTTCTCCTTTAGTTGGAGTGTTGTCTTCCCAAATTGTATCTGCATCATGCGCTTACAACTTTTCCAATCTGCGAAAGTGACTTCATGGGTACCCCACCATCTTGCCGGTGTCACGCACAAGGCCCATTTGAGCATAGAAAATCACTGATACTTTGGTACTGCACTCTCAAACTTCTCCAGGAATACATTTACTACTGTGAGCCCATGATATACTGGAAACTCATGGGCCTAAGCTTTAATGCAGTATACGGATTTTGTCAACATATTGCAGCTTGACGTAGTTGCCCCGTTCATTTTGTTCTATCATTGCTCATCTTCTTCGACCAAATCATTGGTGTATGGTTCCATGCAACCCTATAAAATTCTCTGTCCTCCATTACCTTACCCTTTATTTGCCTTTATGTAGCAATTTGGTAGATACAATCCAAGGCTTCGTCCTGCTCATCCTCGTGCACAGGTTTTGTGTAGCGGGGTCCCTTGGTTGGATCTAACGGAACAACTACACGACACGAATTTTTCTCAAATATCATCTCCTTGTGTTTGAAATCAATAATCCCATTCATGTCGATGGCCCAGTATATTCCTAACAATGCAAGGTACAGCCTTTTTTCATCCATTATCTCAATAACTTCAAAATCCATTCTAGCGCTTGCACCATCCAAGTCTATGGTGATTCATTGCAGCCTACCAAAGGGCAAGATCTTTTGTTGATTTTCCATTCATAATTGGATAGGAGACCATTGGAGTGGGGACTTGCTGATACACTCCCACATCTACTTGGGCAAGACATTTGCATCTGAACCAAGGTCCAGAATGACCTGATCCATCTCATAGTCACCAATCTGCGCTGTTAACTACATTTCTTGTCTGGTTTGTGACATATCGCTCCTTATTCATTGGACTATGCGAGGTTCTCCCCATCCTACATATTTGTTAATTACCTCCTGCAATCCTTTCACTGCCCTATTATCATGAAGTAACTTCATGCAAGTTTCTATGAAAGTTGTTAACATCGAGGGACATTTATACGGCTCAGACTGATCTCTTTCTAAGATTTCACTGGTCCTCAGCACCATATTCACTTTAGGTTCTTCATCGCTTGGCTCGACCGTTATCATCTGGACATTCTGTGTAGTCGTAGAAGGTGTTTTCCTTTTGTCACGAATCTGTGCTAGCAGCATAGGGTAGTCTAGCAGCGCATGGTCGAATTGTTCCCAATAGGGACATGATATCTGAGTTGGATTTGTGCAATCCCATGTGTAGTGTCCTGGTCCTCCATAATTGTAACAAATTAATTGTCCTCGACCCCTTCCTGGTCCCTTTCCACCCTGTCCTCAACCTTGTCCTTGGAATCCACCGCACGCAAATGTTGCAACTAGATTTTGACCTCATCCTGTAGTCTGTATTTAGTAGGCAAATGCCTGATCCACCAACATTCGGCAATCTCTGTCCTTGTGACCCACCGATCTACAAAGTTACAAAAGAGCTGCTGGGGGGCTTGATTGTATTTCAACAATAGGTGGCAATTATCTGTGTTGTGTTTTCCTCCTACTTCATAGATTGTGCACCAGAGGGGGGTGATCACGCTCAGCCCTGCCTGTGCTTCTAGTCGCAATGGTGCTAGCCCCCTTGTGACCACAAGGTTTACTGTGACTGGATAATGGTCTTTATCATGTCCCTAGCCCCTACACTTGATGCACCAAACTTCTTCTCGAACCTCTAGCGCCTGGTCTTGTTTTAACTTTTGTATTGCCAAACACAAGTTTCGGACCTGCACTTGGATTTGTTGAACTCCAAACCTTGGGTCCTATACTGGGGTTTCATGCAGTCGCATTGCTACCTCCAACACTTCTGCTTGGGTTGAGATATTTTGTTATGACAAAGCTAATTTCAGATATGGCATTAATGATGCGATAAACCAAGTGTGGTGTTGTGCATCTGTCAGGTTCATGTTGGCTTCTCGAATAGCGCTTTTTAGCCTCTGATCTAGATCCCACTAGGTCTCACTAGGAATCATCGTGATTTCTTTGAATCCTACGACTGACTGCGACTCTGATTTTGGCTGGCTGAACTCCTTTTTTTACTCCATGTAGATGTTCGCTATTCCCGCAATTGGCTTGATGCTCGAATACTTCATATACCATGTTAACACTTGGTCCTGTAGTGTGTTGACTAAGACGACTTTCTTGATATCATCATTTTTGATCTGTTGCACACTCCATACTAAAGTCAATGCAAACCAAAACTTTTCCAGATCTTCACTTCTTGCTCCCTTGAATATTGGTAACTGGATGCCGCTCGCCATTACTACCATCCTGATCCTTCATTGCTCTTTCCTCTAGCATCCCCGCCTTTCACACTAGACACCCCTTAGGCAGATCCTGGTCTCGGCAACAAAATGATTTGTTGGCTTATGTGGGCTCGACCCATGTTCGAAAGAATTATTTAGCCAAACAAATCCTGTAGCTACCGACCCTTTTGGGAATAGCCCGCGAAGTGCGAACTGAGGTCTCACCCGAGGTAGCAAGGGAGGATGCTGGAACTAGGTTTCTGCACCCTAGGGATGTCTTGGATGTGGTTTGGGGCTCACACATTGTTCTGCAGCCTCGTGCTATGCTAGATCTGTGCAGATCGTAATACCCTTATAGCGTTTATTATAGATTGAATCACTTATTACTAGTTTGATCCAGTTAAAACGGTTGTTAAGCAAACATTTATTACTTTTGGTTACTTCATGTATTAAGATTAATCCAGTTCACATGAATTCAACCGTATCAAATGCAGAAATCATAACAGTACATTTATCATAAAATGGTACAGTCGCAAGCAACACATAATTTAGAGGAAACTTATCTTTATTATCAATCTTCCACAATACATCCAAATCCACCCTGCACACTCAACTGCAGGGGTCCACACACACAGCTGCAGAGCCTCTACCTTCTACCCTACTCCCTCGACTCAGAGTTACAAACACTTTCATGCTATTTCCTTACAGTACCCATTACATTCCATCTTTCAGAAGAACTCCTTTCCCTCATAGAGCCCAACTCTATTTATACTTTCCCTTGGCCCTCGATCCCTCGACAGGCTGACTCTATTACTATTTATTCACATTATTTTTGGGCAGACTACCCTTTGAATCAACCTATTATAGTTCGTATTCCATGCTTTCCGTGGAGTCTTTTACCCTCATATTACCCAAAATTCCGAGCTTCGCACCCCATACTCATTTTGCGGGGCTTGCACTACCCAACAACCACCAATCAGGATTTGGTCGACGTTTCGAAACTTGTCCTGAGGATGTACCACATTAGTTGGTTTGAAACATCAACCAAATCCTAATTATGTGATTAACCTGAAAGACATTTATCTACGCTATGGATCACAGAAGTCATAGATCTAACAATACCACCAATGTTTGATCCTCAATTAGTTCAAACTTGTTAGCACAAAAACTTCAAGAAAGAACAACAAGTAGAAATAACAAATCCATCAATTAATAATCAATCAAAAAAGGATAAGCTTTTTGATGAAGCTTGATAAACAACTATAAACTATATTGACAATCCACTGCAACTAGTTCTGTTATTCAAAGAGCAACACTACCTAGAGAACTCATCTTCCAAATTCTTTGCTCTATCCATGAAGCTTTCTACTATCCTCAAAATAGAATTTGTATTCAATATTTTAGGTTTCTTAAGCTTCCCAAAGGCCTTTCCAAATGAAGCTTTTAATTTCATTGATTTTCATTCTTCTTGTACTAAAAATATATATATTTTGACCATGTGATAGATAATTCAAGAAAGTAAAAAATTGTGTACAATATTTCTTAGAAGATTTCATGTTGAAAGGAAAACTTGCATATTTCGGATAGAAAAATAATCTTAATAGAGATGGTCAATATTACAAAACAATAGAGTGGATATAAAATTGCAGTTAGAACTAACAAAATCCTAATTGTAATACAATTAATTGATAATTCTAAGTGAAGCCAACTAGATACATACAAGTTTTCATTTTCATCTTTATTTCCCATATCTTTATTGGATGCGGAAGCTAACTTGCATGCATCTCGCAAGGTTGTTTTAGCAAGAGTATATGTTGCATTCTCATATTCCACAATTTTTTTTCCATGAATAATCGTAGCAAGTATTGGAGGAATTAGTTGCTACATCAGCTCAGTTGTCAAGTTTCATTTTCTCGACTTTTTCTTTCCTGCATGTGCATTATTTTAGCTTTCATTAGTGGAGTTTTAGATAAGAAAAAAATAGGTCTGAAAAGAAAAAAATCATCATTCAAAACCAATATAATTATATGATATCAACCCATATTTCTTTATTTTTGGAAGAAAACCAGTCAACTATGCTCAACTGACGTCATTAAAGTTATCCAAAACAATCTTGGTGGACATTTGAAGTTCTGCTACATGAAATTTTTCCTTTGTGTAGATAAATTTATCTTTTTGTTTCAAGGGCTATTAAATTTTTTGAGAGTGATGACTTATAATTACCAACAGATTTTACCATTTCCAGGTGATTTTTTAGCATTTTTACAGATAATATTTTTTGTTGCATCTCAATTGTGTATGATATCATTGCCCTTAACATATATGACATATGCATGAGGCTACTAGTACAAATAATATAGCACATACCCAACAATATGAAGGGAATGAATTATTACAGATGTCTATGGATCGACGTTATAGCTTGTAGGAGCAGTTGGTTGTTGCATAGAGATCTTTGGGAAGGCCATAAGAAAATGAAGCTAGGATTGGTCAATGGTCCAAAATTGAACCCACTAATTTAATTATTTTTCTTTACAGGTAGCCATGATGAATGTTCTTAACCCTTATTATTGAAATGTGGCAACAAGAATATTCCAATTTAATTTGTCCTTGAATTAAATTGTGAATTAAAATCGAACTTAGGCTTAACAACTACTTGGAAATAATTAACTAATTTATTTTAAATTCATTAGTTGGAGAAATTCAAGTTAGAAGTCTTTTTGAAGTCATGCAAAATTTATCCCTTAAATTAAGGAGATAAAAATTAGTTATATTTGAGTTGTAATTAGTTAACTCAGTTTACTGAGTTAAGTCTAGTTAAATTAGTTCCAAACTATTTGGGGAACTAATGGTGAGTTGACAGTCAATTGATGAATGCATGCACTCAACTAGTGTACTCTAGTTAACTGAAGATTCCCTCATCAAAAACTGATGCATGGCTATTATGAGAAAGACCTAGTTCAGATTAAAGACAAGAACAATGTACTATCAATTGCATGTGTTTTCTTATAAAGAAAACTCATGCATGAAGTCAAGGAATCATTCCCTGAGGATTGCACAGTTCTAACAATGTGAGAGATCAGAGTGTTCCACTTGGTTGAAGAAGAATCATCCCAAAGGAACAACGCAAGGAAATTGGAGCTTGGAGGGTAGAGAGGAAGGCTTGAGGGAAGCCTAGATTGCCTATGAGCATCTGTGAGGATTATATTGAGTGATGGATAGCTGTGAGAGCTAAGGCTTTGTATAATTCCTATGTATTTCCACCTTGCATGATAATACAGATAGTGGGGTTTTTACCTGAGGCTTTCCCCAAAGTATTTTCATGTGTATTTTGCATTGATTCTTCTTCTTCTGGATATATTTTTCAGCTCAATCTTTAAGCTTCCACAAATTGATAGTAGAAGTAGGTTATAGTATTTTGCTTTGATTTATATTGCATTATCGAGTTAACCTATGTCATATTTTCTACATGGTATCAGAGTTGGATTTGTAGAAATTTTCTCCACGATATTGGAGCTGTGAACAGTATACTGAGAAGAGAATTCAAAGTTTGAATTTCGGGGTTGTATGTTCAAATAAAATTCATATCATACTTCCAGGTTGGTGAATGGTGTTCTATGGCTTGAGACTCAAGTATGCCTTGGAAGGTAGCTCGAATTACATAGAATGGAAAGATAGAATGGAGGCTATATTAGAAGACAATGGCTTAAAGGAATTCATTGATTAAGAAATCCCAAAGCTAGCTTCAACTAATGCGCAATAGTTGGTTGAGTGGAAGAAGTGTGTGGCAAAGGCGAGACAGATCATCCTTGAGGGAGTTCGAGACCATATTGTCTCGAGTCTCCATGGGAAGGATACTCCATTTTCAATGTGGAAGACATTGAAGGACCTCTACCAGAACAGTAGTGGCCAGACGAAATTGGCGCTCAAGGATAAGCTTCAAAGAATCAAGATGGAGAAGGGTGATACTATTTCCACATATCTAAACAAGCTCACCACCTACAGAGATGAGCTTGGTAGTGTGGGCATAACAACTACCGATGATGATATGGTGAGCCTCACTCTCCTTGGCCTTCCAAAGAGATGGAATAGCTACCAGGAATTTGTGAATGGAAGGGAGAAACTGCTAGATTAGGAACAACTGTGGTTGGATCTCTTGCAGGAGGAGATCAAGAGGAGCACACAAGATGGTTCTTCATCCAAGAATGATGATGAAGATAATTTGGCCTTAGCAAGTAAGGTAAGGAAAGGGAAGGGGAAGGCTTTGCATTCCAAATCAAATTCTTCTCACGAAGGGAAGAAGGGTGACATGTCTAAAGTGAGATGCTTGAATTGTCACAAGATGGGACATTATGTGACTAATTTCCCATCGAAGAAGTCCAAGAAGGGATCTTCCAAAGGATCAGAAGGTGAGGCATTAGCCTCTCAATTCGAAATGGACTTTACCCTCATTGCATGCATGGTGTCATCGATGATGGGTTGTGTCTAGTATCTTGACAGTGGAGCCTCATTCCACATGATTGGTGATAAAAGTTTATTCAGTGCCTTGGAGGAGAATGACCTTAAGATGCACATAGAGATGGGTGACAACAGAGGGTATAGTGTTTTAGGAGTGGGCATGGATGCTTTTCAGAGGGAGCATGGAGATCCTCTCACCTTGATAGATGTGATTTATGTGCCTCGACTGAAGAAGAACTTGGTATCGGTCATGATGTTGGAGGACAAAGGCTACAATGTTGTCTTCAGTAAAGGAAAGGCATTCCTAAGACACATAGCCATGGGTCAGACAAAGAGGATAGGGATTCAAATGAAAAATATCTATAAACTAGAGGTAGATGATTGTGCAACATTGAGTACAAAAGAAAAATTGGTGCAAAGCCAAGACATTGGCAAGTTGTGGCACAAGCAGTTGGGCCATTTGCATCATGGGGCTTTGAAGATAATGCAACAAATATCTACAGGACTTCCCAAAGGTAAACTTGAGCAAGTTGACACATGCAAAGGTTGTATGTTGGGAAAGTACACCAAGTCTTACTTTCATGATCAAGAGAGTCGAGCAAAGGCTTTCTTAGAGTGAGTTCATATTGATGTGTGTGGACCATTCTCGAAGACATCCATAGCAAAGCAAAGGTATTATGTGATTTTCATTGATGACTATTCTCGTAAATGTTGGATTTATTTCATGCAGAAGAAGGACCAAAATTTCAAAAAGATTTCTGAGTTCAAAGCTTTGGTCGAGAAAGACTCAGGGAAGAAGATCAAGGCCTTGAGAAGTGACAATGGTGGAGAATATATCTATCAAGAGTTTAAGGAATTTTGTATAGTGGAAGGAATTAAATGAGAGTTGACGACACCTCATAACCCACAAGAAAATGGGGTGGCTGAGAGGAAGAAAAAAAATATTGTAGGGGTAGCATGGGCAATGTTATTTGACCAAGGCCTACCACTTCACTTGTGTGCTGAGGCATGCAACGCAAAAGTCTATTTGCAGAATAGGAGCCCGCATCGCATACTTGGGATGAAGACACCAGAGGAAGCTTTCTCAGTAAGAGACTAGATGTGGGTCACTTTAGGATCTTTGGCCCATGGGTATATTTCCATGTGACAAAGGATGCACAAAAGAAGCTTTAGCCAACAACAGAGTTGGGAATACTTGTGGGGTAGACTGATACACCTCACAACTATCAGGTGTACTTGCCTACCAGTCGAAGGACAATGGTTCACAGAGATCTCAAGTTTGATGAGTAGAAGGCCATGTGAGTTTCCCTTGAGAGGGAGCTCCAACTATAGGTTGTGGAGGAACTTTTGGCTCCTAAGGAGGAGGAGCCTCAGACTAATGCAGAGCAGCTACATGAAGAGGTTCTAGGAGTGGAGACATCCACTCAAGTAGAGTCTTCTAGAGATGGATGGAAGTGCACAAAACAAGGTGACAGATTGTTGCAAGATGTGAGAGAGAATGTGGGAGTACCATCTTCTTAGTGCAGACAGAGGGGTCACCTGAGAGGTACACTGGATACATGGCCCTCGCTAGGGAATGTGTTGAGACTGTGCCATCTTCCTTTTAGGAAGCAGTGTAGCAGTCGATTTGGGTTGATGCTATGGTGGAGGAGTATGACTCCATAGTTTGTAACAGTCTTTGGGACATGGTTCTGAGACCAAAGAATAAATAAGTTGTGAGTTCCCATTGGCTTTACAAGGTAAAAAAAGTTGTTGATGATAGGAAGATCATGTTGTTGCAGTATATTTCGACAGAGGAGCAAGATGCTGACATTTTGACAAAGGCATTGTCAAAGTGTAAATTCGAGTTCCATAGAGACAGGATTAGGGTGGGAAATATTCCATTTCTTGTTGAGAGGGTGTGTTGAAATGTGGCAACAAGAATATTAGAATTTAATTTGTCCTTGAATTAAATTGTGAATTAAAATCGAATTTAGTTTTAATAGCTACTTGGAAATAATTAATTAATTTATTTTAAATTAATTAGTTGGAGAAATTCAAGTTAGAAGTAGTTTTTAAGTCATGCTAGAGCTATCCCTTAAATTAAGGAGATAAGATTGAGTTATATTTGAGTTGTAATTAGTTAACTTAGTTTATTGAGTTAAGTCCAGTTAAATTAGTTCCAAACTATTTGAGGAACTAGTGGTGAGTTAATAGTCAATAGATGCATGCATGCACTCAACTAGTGTACTCCAGTTAACTGAAGATTCCCTCATCAGAGACTCATGCATGTCTATTTTTGAGAAAGACCCAGTCGAGATTAAAGACAAGGATAGTGTACTCTTAGTTGCATGTGTTTTCTTATAAAGAAAACTCATGCATGCAGTCAAGGAATCATTGCTCAAGGATTGCTCAGTTCTGACAGTGTGAGAGATCAGAGTGTTCCACTTGGTTGAAGGAGAATCATCCCAGAGGAATAACGCAAGGAAATAGGAGCTTGGAGGGTAGAGAGGAAGGCTTGAGAGAAGTTAAGATTTCCTATGAGCATCTGTGAGGATTATACTGAGAGCTGGCTAGTTGTGAGAGATAAGGCTTTGTATAATTCCTATGCATTTCCACTTTGTATGATAATACAGATAGTGGGGTTTCTCACAAAGGCTTTCCCCAAAGTATATTCATTTGTATTGTGCATTGATTCTTCTTTTGGTTATATTGTTCAGCTCGATCTTTAAGCTTTCGCAAATTGATAGTAGAAGTAGGTTATAGTATTCTGCTTTGATTTATATTGCATTATCAGGTTAACCTATATCATATTTTCTACACTTATTTTTATTATGTAACAAGTTGTGAATTTGGAATAGTAATTATCATTAGTAGAGATACTTATTGGTGATGTTTTCCAACATTCAGCACATTCCCTCTATTTATTATATTTCCATTTTTCTTTTTTTATTCCATTGTCCATGCTCCCATCCACAACTATAATAAATAACGAAGATATTTCCATGAATTCATTCTCCTATGAATTCGTATGCTCTAGGCCAAAGTTGATTAATATGATATTGTTTGTAGGAAATATGAACAATATATTCCAATAAACAAGGACAAATGTGGTCATAATCTAGAAAGCCAACCAAAATAGGAAATAAGAAAAATTTCAAACAAGGTTGAGAGAGATGGAGATGAATATATCAAAAAGTGATATTTATTTGTATCATAACTAAAATCACCTTGCATATATCTATATTAACCCTAGATTTGTCAGCACCAAGAAAGACAAAATCCTTTAAAGTGTGAACATTTCCTTAAGTTTTTTCACTCTAAAAAATGTTTACACCTTGAATCTCAACATTTGATAGATACACGATCAATATGAATCTACATTGGTTTATATTTTATTGATAATACATCAACTTTATATATTTATGCTTTTTGGCATCCTATAGATGTAGATTATAGAATGTTCCTCTCGATGTAATGCCAAATCTCAATATATTTAGTTGAAAAACTACAAGGAGAGGATATTCTCTAATGGTTTCATTACAAGGCTAATACCATAGAAATTGGATAAATAAAGAGCAGAAAAGAAACTAAAGCTAGATAAATCAATTAAGAAAGTTTTTAGTAGGAGAAGTTGGTTATATCTTAAGTCAAGTTCGCTCTAGGCCAACCATAAGAAAAAGAAAGTGACTCAAAGGGATTTTAGAGAGAACGGTCATAAAATAGTAGGAATGATTCAAGAAAACTAAAGGTGAACAAGAAAAAGAGTTAAATTTATGTCAAAACATAAAATAAAGAATATAAAGTGGCCTTAATCAACCAATCGCATGTGCATCCCCTATTCTTCACAGACTATAACCAATGTAATATCTCATCCTTGAATTCACATTACCGAAAACAGTCATGCATTTGAGTAGGAAACTTAACACTTGTGGTCTACAATGTCTTTCCTACCACTAGATGCACCAAATTTCTCTGATAGGGTCATTCATAAACCCTCTCTACTTTCCAATGAAGTATTAATTCACTAGTCAGGTCAACAGACAATTACTTTTTCCACTAGGATTCCATTTTCAATGTGCTTTGCCCCACCCAAATGGCACAAATTTGAAAGGGATGGCACTGGGTAAAAGTCCTAAGTGCAAGCTCTTAGTGGAATTTAACAAAATATCTTATGATGGTTCCCCCATCGATCCAGTAAAATTTAGTCAATTTTTGTAATCACTGGCAATAAAATTTAATCTTGGTTGTATTTTTCCATGTTCATTAGTGGTAGACAATATTGTTTTGTCTCAAGTAAAATATTCATAGCGAGTTACAACACATAAATAACATAATTCAAATGTGACATATCTCCTACCATATACAATATTTTACATGAAATAGGGCACTCACCTATTTGATTGTAGAGAACAAATATTCACCTAGCACTGTAGCATTTGATGAGTGTACATGTAGGGATATACACCACGAGATGTTCAAAACCACCACATCCAATTTTGTTATCCCAATGCATACCCTCTTAAATGATGTAGTGTTGTGTTTATTAATTGCTATTAATTGTATCAACATATCCATCATGACTGTCCAATGTTAATCACTATTATGTTAAGCTAAATACCAGAATGCAACCTTCACTAATATGCACTTCAACAGAGAAGTTTACAATGTATCATCCAATATACATTACAAGGATATAATTGTTGGGCACCAAATCCGTTTAACTTTTCCTTACATTTCCTCCCATCCCTTTATCCTTTTTGCACTCATTAACATGCATTTATTATGATAAACCTATGATGTAAACCCCTTTCTTTGTCTCTTGGAATATTTAATTAATGAAGTAAAGTCATGAGGATTTTGCTGATGCAAACCACTAAAACCTTTTATGTCTGTAGACTCCTAGGAATAGGTGTTGATCTCATAGTGTGTAGTAGTAGTTCTACGATTCATAGCAGCTATTCAACAACACTGAAACAACATAACCAACTCACAACTATTTTTAATCCATTTTGGATCATTCCTATTCTCACTCTCTTGGCACTAGTGTTCTGAACTGTTGTATATTTTTGGGCATTTAGTTTCCAGGTTTTGGGGAAGATGTTATTAGCATTGTATAAAAAAGGTTTCATTCCTATGCGAAGGGTGAGCTGCATAGAGATATGTATTATAACAACTCTTCTACATGATAATAAGGTATAATTAACTTTAGTGTTCTATATTTCGTTGTGACTTAACGCAACCCTGATCAAAGAGTTGGGCTCGCTCTTCTGATCAGGTGCTGCGTGTTTCCTTCTATGTATGCTGTTTTACTTGCTATATTTATTTCTTTATTGTTGTTATACATTTCCATAGATTGTTGTGAATGCCTTTTTAAGTTCTGCAATTTAATTTTTATTATTGTTACAACAATGCTTTAATTTCTTAGTCATGAACCCTTAATCCATGTAAGATTGTAATCTTGATCCTGCATATACCTTGTGCATTACCTTGAAAAGTGTAGACACCCAGATTGATGCATTAATGTAGGAAGGGGGTTGAATAGTTTATTCACACTCTGTTGGGCAGTGGATCCCCCCATAAGCAGAGTTTTTGGGCTTAATTTGGTCAATGTAATTTAAATATCCCACAAAATGCGGGTGCGGAGCTTGAGAGTCTAGGGTTGTTCGCCCTAAAATATTGTAAATTAATCTAGAATGTGTTAGCCTACCCACGGTCCACAGACCATGGGAATGTATAAATAGAGCGAGGCTCTAAGGGTAGAAGGCAGTTCAATTTTGAGGTGGATCTAGATCTTTATGGGTTTTTGAATGTGATATTTGCTCTAAGTCTATAAGTCTGAGTCTGGGGTTGTTGGAGTAGGAAGAGGCTTTGCACTGTGTGTGCAGAGGCCTGGTAGAGTCCATAGCTATGTGCACAGACCCTTATAGCTGAGTGCGCGGGGTGGAATTGGACTGTACTGGAACAAAAGATTAATAAAAGCTAAGTTGATTCTGAAATATTGTATGTTTATGCTTCTATTATAAGTATATGCATCTCTTTGTTGTTTATGATTATGCACACTAGTTACAAAAGTTAACTGAGTAAATAAGAATACTCAGCCCACAAAATTAAGTCAGATCTATAATAATTATACAATAAGGGTAAAGGATCTAGATAGTAACTCATTGCGCTATGGGAAGGCCGGATAGCTGTGCAGAGCAACGCAAGCACACAAGATTGGTTCGCCACTCTTCCAGACCTCATCAAGACATCCCAAGGGTGTGGAAACTTGGTTCCAGCACTCTCCCATACCACCTCAGGCGAGACCTTAGTTCGCGCTCCATGGACTGTTGCTAAAAGGGCTGGTAGTTTCGAGATTTGTTTGGCTAAAACACTTATGAACCTAGGTCAGGCCCCAACAAGCCAACAAATGGTTATGTTGCTAGGATTAGGATCTGCCTAATGGATGTCTGATGTCAGAACAATGGAACCCTACGAAGAAGGAAATTGAAGAGTGGTTAGATTAGAAGCTTCATGAATTCATGGTACAAGAAGACAAAGCCCCACAGATATTTGAGAAGAGGTGGTTAGATCGCTATGTATATACAGAAATCCACGAGATCTTCTTCACGTTCTTCCCTTCTAAACTGTACGAGTGGATCACGAGGCTAGCCGACAACCAGGGAAGGTATAAGCGCGATCAACGAATAGTGTGGACTCCGGAGTCAGTGCACAAACTAGAGGCATCATAAGATAAGATCGCGTGGGCTGTGGATCATTGGCTCGATTGGATAATAGGGGGATTCATCACTGAGTTCATGATAGACACAACCATGAGCTACAACAAAGTAGAATGATGGTTTCTCAAAGGACTGCAAGGTAAGTACATTAAATCCTTGAATACCTAGATTAAGATGATGTTATGTGAAAAGAGGGTTATGTGAATACATTGATGTCTAGGATAACGCGGAGTGGAAAGATCTACAAAGGGATCGAAGGGTTAGGGAACAGTCCTTTAATTTCACCTTCATGAGAAAGCGAGGAGGAGCATGCTCGAGTTTCTCCAAGAAGTGCGGTAAATTTGATAAGACAACGTATTTCACAGTTATCGTCTCCACTTACACCATCCCCCACTTCACCTACTTCACCCCCATATTCACCCACCCCACCTCGATCAACCCCAGGGTTGAGCACGGTGAGTGCGATCAAGTTACCCGTATTTAGAGGAGTAGGAAATGAGGACCCAGATCAGTTCTGGATTGTGGTAAGGGCAGTATGGGAAGCACAAGGGCTGACAAATGATAACATCAAGAAGGCTACACTAGTGAGCACATTGCAGGATTGCACATTGACATGGTATATCAAGCACTCTAACGATCACCCAAATACAGGAATATCAGAGATCTGGGATGCGTTGAACAAAGAATTTAGCCTACCAAAATTAGAAACGTAATCAATCATTCGGTTCAAAGAAATCATGATGCTTTCGGGCGAGACCCCCTAGGATCTAGATCAGTGACTAAAGAGTATGATCCACGAGGCTAATATGTTGCTTTCAAATGCACAACACCATGCATGGTTTATTGCATCCCTGACATTGCACCTAAGGATGGTGCTATCACAACAGAAGCTTTCAACCCAGGCTGAAGAATTGGAGATAACGATGATGTTTCATGAAACTCTGATACAAGATCCTGTGTTAGGAGTTCAACAAATCCACACGCAACTACAGAACCTATGCTTGGAGATGCAAAGTTTAAAGCAAGATAGGGTGTCGTGACTAGAGGCATGTGAAGAAATATGGTGTATAAAATGCAAAGACCAGGGCCATGATAGGGATTATTGTCCCATATTCGTGAACTATTTGGCAAGAGGGGGACCAATGCCATTGAGACCAGAGGCATAGGCAATGACGAGTGTGGCACCCGCACTCTGGTGCATGATCTCTCAGGTGGGAGGAAAGCACACGACGGACAACTGTCATTTGTTGTAGAAGTATACACAGGGCCCACAACAATTGTTTTGTAAGTTTTACAGTTTAGTGGAACATGATGAGCACACTTGTCATAGCTATGAACTAATGATGGATCAGACTCTGGCATATAGGATGCAAACTGAAACGTGAGGCCTCGAACTAGCTGTAGGAATGGCGCATGGTGGATTTCAGGGGCAAGGATGAGCGGGGAGGAATGGGGCTAGGAAGGGGCCAAGGACAATTAATTTGCTACAATTTTGGTGGACCAAGACACTATGCTCATGATTGTACCAACGCAACGAGAATATCTTGTTTGTACTGCTCTCAGTTTGACCACGAAATGGTAGATTTTCCTACGTTGAGCACATAGATGCTTAAGAAAGGGGTATTTCAACCTAATTTGACTCAGAACATCCAGATGATGAAATATGAACCCGACGATGAGGATCCCAAGGTGAACATGATGCTCAGAAGTGGCACAACTATGGGGGAAGATAATGGAAAACAGCCTGAGGAAGATACATGGGTTCGTAAGGCTCCTGCGAAGGAACTTGAGTTTGACTTGGAACGCACCAAAGAGACATTTATGGAAGCTAAGAAGAGCTTCACGGAAGCCTCCACTATAGGTAGTAAGGAACCACCAAAGTCGGGTATGGACCCTTCCATGCTTACTACCTTTCTGGAGACTTACATGAAGTTGTTGCATGATAATAAGGCAGTTAAAGGATTACAAGAGTTGATCATGTGATGTCTGAGATCGGGTGAACCCCATGTAGTTCGTAAGTTGGGAAAGCATACATTGCGCACAGGGAGAGAGATGAGATTGACGGTGCAGATCGGTGAATATGAAATGGATCAAGTTATCCTAAACCTGGGGTCGGATGCAAATGTGTTGCCTAAATAGACCTAGGAACGCATGGGTAGGCTCGTGCTATATTGGTCCCCTATTCAATTACGAATGAAATACTAGCAAACGATCATGCCCATGATTGCAAGGAGTGATAGTCGATATTGAAGGTGCAAGCACATAGACAGATTTTGAAGTAATAGAAATTGTCAATGATAGCAATCCTTAACCCACGTTGTTAGGAATAGACTGGGTGATAGATATGAATGGAGTCATCAATATAAAGAAGAGGAAGATGATATTTGAGAAAAAATCCCTTCGTGTAGTAGTTCTGCTAGATCTGGCTGAAGTAGCATGCTACACCGACCCTATACGGGATGATGACAGTGATGATGAGCTAGATTACATTTACCAGATAATGGTGCAAGACCAGGATTGGGTGAACCCGATAGCAGATGGGAGAATCTCATGGGAGTTTGACAGTTCTTGTACTTTAGATTCAGATGAGGAGATAGAACACTGGCAGAAGCAGTTGCACGAGGTAACAATGTTGAGTTGCAACATGTTGAGTAAATCACTGCGGTGCATGACGATCAAAGCAAGGGAACTTCCAACATATGAGGGGGTAACAGGAGTGGATGAATTCCTAGAAAAATATGAAAGGGCGGTACCAAAACAATAGTGTTACGAGTCAACGAAATGGGCATTGCATGCAACACTTGCACGATGGAGGACTACACGTCATAAGACTATGGGGAATTGGCGCGAATGTAGAAGACAAATGTGCTTACAGTTTCGATGTCCCTAGTGTCGAACACAAGCTAGGCAGATAGGACGAAGTAGTGGAGACGCCCACTTGAGTTGCTAGGTACAGACGTATACAGAACATATTGTTCCCATGCATAGCAGTATTCCACTGGTAGGCCCGAATAGCGTGCATTGGCGGAAGAAAAGGATCACACTACCAAGTGTGAGAAGGGAAGCGTTCAGCAAGGTACATAGGGGACAATGGTTACAATGTACAAAAGGGGATCTGTGCATCCCAGTGGTTAGATTGGTGTATATGGCGCTATGCAAGAGCCTAGCTATGAAGACAAGTCCGAAGTTGTAGAATGGTATGCAAACTAAGGAACCCCCATAAAGGGCCATGGAGGTAGCAATAATGGTGAAGAGAACAGTGCGTGAAGTCCGGACTGAAGAACCCACAAGACTGTGTGAAGAGGAGTATGGAGGGATTCAGGAAGCCATTCGGCAAGGGAATGCACAACTTTGTGAAATGGAAAGAAACAGGGTACTATTGAGAACAAAGAATCTGATCCTAGACACAAAGATTAAACAACTAGAAAAGAAACTAAAGGAAGACTTTCTAAATGAATAACCTACACACACATCTAAGGATGGGTTGAAGGAGTATGACCGCCATCTAGTAGGTCGAATGTCAGGGTTAAGGCCACACCTCACTCTCGAGGGAAATCAGGAGAGCATGTTGCATTCAGTAGTGCATGTAGCAGTGAAAATTTTGACCGGGTCGAGTGTTGCATGCCAAGACACAATAGCGGTGCACCAAGGGGGTGTGACCACCTGACTAGCCGAAGAGGATACAGTCTCACCGCTCCACACAGTTGAAAGAGAGTGCGGGACTATAAAATAGTCTATCAGGAAGCTACACAACAACAGGGGTGCATGTAGGGTCGGCATGTCACATGGGTCGCGATCGCACAATAGGAGCTATGCTGCTACACAGACAGGTTGGAAAGTGACTGTTGGTGTCACTGTTCATGACAAGATGGCCAATTTAAGAAAACGGGCAACGGACAGTGAGCAATTAAGACACAAAGTCAGAACTAGAATTGGGACTATCTGTCGCCAATACCACATTAATGAGCCGAATCTGGGGGGAACAGTCGAATTTGAATTCCCAAGGGCCTATAAATCACATAGGGCCCTCCATCCGACAACCCTTGGCATTTTGTGAGTTCAGTTGTTTCATTATCAAGCGATCATGAACCTGATGAATTTGGTGGTTGTAAGAGTAAGTCCATGGTTTGAAGAATTGCCAGAGGATACACAGGAGTCCCTGATTAGAATAATGTCAACGACCAAGGGAGCCATGTAGAGTTCTCAGCCACCCGTAGGGGATGCACCAGAAATACCTAAATCACTTCAGATGCCGAGGCCCAAGAAGGACCCACAAGCTGCGAGACCGATCTGTATGTCTCCACAAAATCCATGGTTTGACAAACTGTCGATGGCAGAAAAGGGAAAAATAGTTACTATTGAGAGTGATGATGAGGAGGAGGATCCTCAAACCTTGGTAGAAGAAATGGAACTAGAGGAAGAAATGGAGGAAGACATCCAGCCAGTATGCGCCATAGCAAATTTTCCCAAGTATGTCCCTCCACGGAAAGGGAGGGAGAAGGTACCTAAAGATCTGGATGTTGTTAAACACTCACTCCAGACCTTGTTCCTCCTGGAAGGAATTCCGTTTGAAGGGTCGACCTTTGGCCGCATACCCTCAATGAAGTTTGAAGATTGGGACCTTGCGAATAGTGAAAAGTTCTCGCATCTGGAAACTAGCAAGATTATGAAACAAAACAAGGAGGGGGATGTGACAGCATTGCAACCATGGAAATAGCTGTGCGAGGTGGAGAAGGTTAGGCTACTCCACCTCCTATCGATCCCACACTTTCATCGCACCCCAATCACCATATTTTTCATCAGGAAACTACTTTGCTTGGCGCATGACAGGTACTTGTGGTTAGAAGAGCCCATTCCCATAATGGCAAAACTCATTCATAGGATCTCTCAGCTTCCCTGTATGGGGCGAGACCCCACGGAGATCACTGGTACAAGTGGAGACTTGGCAGAGGCCATGAAAAAGAGGTATAAGCTAGAGAAAAAGCAGAGGGGTTATGTCATCACTAGCATTCTAGACAAAGCAATTCAAGTCGCTAACCAATTGCTAGCAGGAAAAGTAATGCGAAAGTGTTAGGACAACAAGGTACCAGCAACATTCATCGCACTAATTGAGCAATGTGCAGAAGGCGTACAATTCAACTGGGCACAGTTCCTTTGAGAGGATTTCTTGATGAACTGCAAGGAGGCCGACAAACAGGGTAAGGCATTCCACTATGCGTGGCTACTCTTATCCATCCTTTTGGTTACCGGGGAATTGCCAGAGGATAGTTAGTTTCCTCCCCTTGACCAGGATTGGCCAGAGGTAGCCAAATATGTGTTGCAAGTGTATGACTATGAGATTTTCAAATAGCTAAATAGCCAAATATGAGATTTTCTGGATTCTGATGGACGCAAGTGTATGACTATGGATCAACAAACAGACATGCCTATCCTCCTTAGTGTACGACAATCTGAGGAGCTTTGCAAACTTTAAAGTAGATATGCACAATGTGTATATCAGGGCACAAAAGGATCCAAAACATACGTGGAGCATACTTCCCTTCATCACGATCGATGATGTTGTGCTTGTAGTGATAGACACATGGCCACCAGAATGGTGTGCCCTAGACCTGGTGGTGTGCGATGAGATAGAGATTCATCGACAGAAGGCTACCGCCAAATTTCTAGAAAAACAGAAGTAGAACAAATGGCTAGCTGAAGAAGTATGGCCGTCCCGAGAGGCCACAAAAGGATGTTGTGGAAAAGACAGTAGTAGGGATCACTATGACACAGGAAGATAGAGGCCCAAACTTGACCACATGGCATGGGGAAAATGACATCATAGAAGGTGTGGACCTAAGCACCACCTCTCCACAATTGAAACGGTCATGTACAATAGAACGAACTAGGACACGGAAGAAGGCCAAGGCTTCCAAGTTGGATGGGGAGCTTATTACACTGACCGAAGGTGACCTATGTGACATCACCGATACAATTCATGAAGTCACTAGGGAGGCACTCGAGGAGGCCATTACGAAGCAACAAAATGTGTTGCGGGCACTCAGTATGCAACTCCAGGAACTTCAGGAGTAGGCCCCACAGCAGGGTATGGTAGCCGCCTATAGGGCTACGGGCATATCAGCAACCGAGCAGTTGTTGCAAGCCAAAATGGCTAATACCATTGCATTGTTGGAAGGAGCATTGATAGCGGACAATGCAGAGGACAGAGGTGCAGTAGGTCGGCTCAAGGGACTTGGAATAAACTTGGTTTCCCTTCCATGGGAAATATTATACCAGCTACAGGATGGAACGATGACAAAGATCCGCGCTAGGGAAGGACACGCAGTATAGATGCTCAATGAACAGCGAATCAACATCGAGCAGCTGAGCCTCCAACGCAATGAAGCAGTAGCACAGACTCAACAATTGGAGCAAATTGTCAAGGAAGCATGTCGCCGCTTCCCCGAGCTCGAGATTGCAGTAGACTTACCAATAGGTATACAGATCCACAAATTGGCCAATGGATTTCGCGAGGCAAAGGAGGAAGCAACGACGATCCAGTTGGATCTCAACTTACAGATCATGGAGCTGAGGCTAAAGGCATAGCCCACTACACTACTGGAGGTCAAAGAACAGTGGCACCATGCCATTCATGTAGGGTTGGAAGCAATAGAACACACCATACATGAGTACACTGGTTTTCTAGATTAGTCACTCGTCACCCTCACTTCACTACAGGAAGACCCAACACTACAACAGTTGGAGACAGAAGCACTAACATTGTAGCAGGCCTATGACAATGTTCGTGGAACTGCACCGACGGTCACCCTTACTCAATGACTGGCCAAAGGGAGGGAGGCCGAGGCTCTAAAAGCACAGGTGGACACCGCGGGTCAGAAACAAGCAATGCTTAAAGAATGCATCCAACCTTGGCTCGAAGAAGCATTCACGATTACCGCCATGATCGAGGGGATGCTGGCCCAGATGTAGGATACCTATGTGCAAAGGCAAAAGGGTGCCTATGACAATGATGCATCAGAGAGTTGTGCATAGTGGATACAACAGACAACGAAGGAATGTGTGGCAGACGTCCACGAAGTGCAGAAGTTGCTTGATGGACTCCGAGCAAAGATCACCACACCAGTCAAGCGACTCAGGACGAGTTACGTTGATTGTGTTGGGGGCTTGTTGGGCAGTGGATCCCCCCATAAGTATAGTTTTGGGGCTTATTTTAGTCAATGTAATGTAAATATCTCGCAAAATGCGAGCGTAGAGCGTGAGAGTCTAGGGTTGTGTGCCATAAAATATTGTAAATTAATCTAGAATGTGTTGGTGGATTTGGATCTTTATGGGTTTTTGAATGTGATACTTGCTCTAAGTCTATAAGTCTGAGTCTGGGGTTTTTGGAGTAGGAAGAGGCTCTGCAACTGTGTGCGTAGAGGCCTGATAGAGTCCGTAGCTGTGTGCGCAGACCCCTGCAGCTGAGTGCACAGGGTGGAATTGGACTGTACTGGAACAAAAGATTAATAGAAGCTAAGTTGATTCTCAAATCTTGTATGTTTATGCTTATGTTATAATCTTATGCATCTCTCTACCATTTATGATTACACACACTAGTTATAAAATTTAACTAAGTAAATAAGAATACTGGGCCCACAAAATTAAGTCTGATCTATAATAATAACACAGTAAGGGTAAAGGATCTGGATAGCACCTCATCATGCTACGCGAAGGCCAGATAGCTGTGCGGAGCAGTGTGAGCGCGCAATATAGATTTGAGACTCTTTCAAACCTCATCAATACATCCCAAGGGTGCGGAAACCTAGTTCCAGCACCCTTCCATACTACCTTAGGTGAGACCTCAGTTCGCACTCTGTGGACTATTGCCGAAAGGGCCCCAACAAGCCAACACACTTGGACACCAACATTCTTGTGCCATTACTGGGGAAGGCTAACAAGGTGGAAGACACTATCTATATTGACCAGAGGGTCAATCTCTCATCTTAGGGAGGGAAGTACCACCTTGCTCTAAGTCCTGAGTGTAGTATTTTGATTTTCATTGCTTTTATTGTTTTTGGCCCAAGTGGTTTGTTTCAATTAGCTGGTTTAGATTTTCCTCTATGATCATAACCCAATCTCTCATCCTAGGGAGGGAATGGTCCTTTGATTTCTTGCTCCAAGTCCCAAGCTTTATATTTTCTTGTATGCTTATTATTTTCTTGTTTGGTTTCTTGTCCTGAGGAGGGAACTGTCCTTTGACACCTTGCTCCAGGCCCTGAACCCTAGGTTCCTTTTTCTTTAACCGTTTTCCTTTCTGTTGTTAAAAAAAAAAAATGATCTCTCGTCCTAGGGAGGGAATGGTATTTTGACACCCTACTCCAGGTCTTGAGCATTGTGACCTAATATCGACATTTTCATCACACCAACTTGCGTGAATAGAGATTCGAATAAAAGGGGCAAAGGAAGAGCCCCAAAGAAGGGAGGATAGGATTTGGGAAGGAATGCTTATATCTAATAAATCATCGCAAAAGCTAAATCAGAGGCATCTTCTCATGCTGCTGTGAGGTTAGGTCCGTGGACAAGATCTGAGGGACAATCTATAGATCATGTAATGCTGTCCATAGCACCCCCTATTGATTCAACATGGTAGACCCTTCTAGCAGCTGGAGAGACATGTAGCAGTATAGTTAATGAAGGGGTAATGTTGCTGGTAATAGAAGGAGAAGAAGTTGCAAGCAGAAAATCCAAGGGACCAGCCCATTCCAATAGCGAAGAAGAAGTCACAAAGAAGGGTTCTGAAGGGTCAAGTCACTGTGACAGAGAGGAGGAAGTTTTAGGGGCACTTCTATCACCAAGGGATAGAGGGAGTGCTATTAAGGAAAATCAAAGCCCTATGATAAGGGCCCTTCCATCATTTCCTGCAATTCCTACTGAAATCCCCAGTGATTATTCGAGGATATTCATGGCACCTACAACCTCCACTATTGACTTCCAAATTTGGGATATTGGGACTGGCGCACCAACAAATCCCATTCCTTTAACAACTTTACCTACCTTTCATGGGCTTACTTCAGAAGATCCCGACATGTTTCTATTTGAATTTGATATTATATGTGTAGGTTTTAACCCCGTAGAGAAATTACCTACATACGAATTCTAAAACACAGAAAATAAACAATGCGAGAGCATAACACATAAAACACATATACATAGAGATTTTCTCCTGGATCCCAAAACTACCAGCTTGATTTTTCATTATGTTCCTTTCAATGTTATAATACATATTTGTACATGCCGAAGCATCCAATACCATGGAATGAAAACCAATGCCTCCAAAACCATGGACCAAAAACCATTGCGTCCAAAACCATGTGAGAAAAGCATGCACAAAACCATAGGTAGGTCTGCCCAACCTAACATAGGGTCTAGAAAACAAAATTTTCTGGTGTGTTGCCCCGGACCCCATAGAGGGGGGTTACTTGCACCCCTCAAACCCCTTGTTACCCCCCCCGGCTACACAATCGACACAACAAAGTGGGTGCTCTGCGCCCCCTCCAACCCCCCAGTTAACTACACGGGCTAGTCATGGAAAGAATTGTTGAAAATAGCAACAAAAAATGCTAAAAATAGAAGTGCTAAAAATAGAATTCATATAAATAGAATTTCAGGATACATTCTAGTTATGGTTAGTCCCTGAACTAAAATTGAGAATTAAAATTCAAATTTGATCTTTTTTTTTCTAAGTAAGATTGCTCTATTTTTTTTTTTTTTGTAAGCTTTGGTAGGACTCTCCGATTTACATGTCCATTACATAACCCACTACAGGGGAAGGGTAGCCCAAGATTTGAACCCAAGACTTCCCGTTCGGTGAGACTTCATTTCCAGGGCCGCTGCCACTTGAGCTACCCCATGCGGACAAGTAAGATTGTTATATTAGTATGATACGAAAAAGTAATTACAGTGAGGCATGGCCTCAATAGTACTGAGCATCATTCATCACAAAATAAGACTGTCTAGCCTTGACTGCCCCAATAAAGGGGAAACCAGTCCATGAAATCAAAATAATCCACATAGGGGTTATCAGTTTTGAACAAAAAACAAAAAAGCATCTTAGACATTGCATAGACATAACCATAAAACACAGACTTAACCGTAATTGCTCAGTCATCATGAAAAGCATCTACCTGGCAAAAAAAGCAACACCTGGCTACCAAGTGTCGAGACTAGAGATTGTTTGGGGTCAATTCTTCCTTGATCAGACACATGTATTTATCCCAATTGTCTTCTTTGGCGGACGTGTGACTGCCTTGAGCTGGATGGATGCCCTAGGTGCTACCTGCACTCGCATGCGTTTGAGACGTGTCGCCCTGTCAGCTTCCTAAAGCATGCGTGTCACCAAGTTTAACTTCTGTAGCTTGTTGACTACCAGCCAACGCTTTACCATGCAAGGTGGCTCTATCTTTGTCGATTTGCTATTTTCTTGGGTTGTGAATGCCCCTGTTGCTTGGTGCTACCCTGTTCTGCTCATCATTGTGCTTAGGCAGAGGTGTTGGCAGGTCAATTTCTTTAGAAAATGTGATAGTAACGATTGCTATGATTATGGGTCAATTCAGGGTACTGCGAAAGTGGAATTGTTTGGTATGGGGAGTTGGATGTAGAGGAAGGGGAAAATTGGCTATGTGAACCGCAACATCCCACCTTCCTATACCTTGGAGCCTAGCTCTTCCCCTTCTGCTGTGAGTGTCTAGGTAATGGTGAGAGAAGGAGCTACGTGGATTGGGATTGTCAGCTGAAGATGCAGGGGAGATAGAGTCAGGGCTGGGCATTACAAGAGGTTACATGCTCCCGCCGTGAGTGCCTCCTCTCCTACTTCGCATTCGATGTTGGACGCGAGCCATGGTAGGATTGAAAGCAGGGTTAGTAGCAGAGGGGTTGGTGGAATAACTACACAGAGAATGGAAAAAGGAGGTCTGAGCTGGAGCTAAGTTGTAGAGTCTGGTATGAGAATAATGAAATCCATTGCCCAAGTCAATACAACTTAGTAGCCAGTAGTGGCTACCTGTTACAGTGTGTGAAGAGGGCTCTGCGGCTTGCAAAGGCCGAACACAGTGGAGTAAGGGAGGAGGAAAAGGATAATGATTTGTAGACGCCATTGCTACGAGCGTTGTGGTGTTTTCTTGGCCATAGCAATCATTTAATGATGCCTACAAGGTGCCTTGAATGCATCTCAGGTTGGCATGGGGGAAGACGCAAGTGGTCATCTGGCCAACCCTTCTGCCACCTGACCATCTTATCATTTTAATTACCTTGATAATCACCTACATCCGGGTGCATTTCTTCTTCCTGTATGATTTCAATCTGCACCAAATCATTGTATTCCTGTAACTGAACAGTAGTGGCTATAGTATTAAGTGTGCTTGCATGCAGGGTCTGTTAGCGCTCGAATTTGCCTCAGGCTGAAGAAGGCAAAACTCAAGGCAACATCAAACCACGCTCAGCCTCATAGCTAGCCCTATGAGGACAGGAGAGGGCTCTCTCCGGGTCTATCTCGGTAGAAAAGTCTTCAAAGTGGCTGAGATGGCCGATAAAGAATGCTGATTTTAGGCTAGTAAATTGATAGAAAGGGGTTTTTAATAAATGATGGGGTTTTTTTGGGCTGCATGGGGCAAAGAAACAGCTTGAGCAGAGAAATATAATCAAAAACACAGATTATCTCCTGAGGCAAGGTAGGCAAGAAATTTTAACATCAAATTGAGATTAAATGGAATGGCTGGACTGCTGAGGTGTTGACAAGGGCATAGAAGATGAATCCTTGTCAAACAGAACAAAGCATTAAATATGAACAAACTTAAAGGTAGAGCATATAAATTATGAATTCTACCTTAACACTTCATTTGTTCAAATGGAAACGATCATGAAATGACATGAACACATAACAGGCTACATATGAAACAAAAGAGGACACAAATGTTAAATCTCATACCACAAGAATCTCAGGGGTTAGAGCTGCATTTTTTAATTAAAATCTCTGTCAAAATCTGTACAATGAAGCTCTGTTCTCTCTCCTCCACCACCGCTCAGAACTCTCTCCTCTTCCAACTCTCTCAAATGAGTTTTTTAATACATTAAATAAAACTATGCTAGGGGAAAAAACAAATCGACCCCAAAACAGGGCGTTGTTTCACCTGCAGTTACAAAAATACAGATAGAGTCAGTTATTTTTCCTAAAACAGAAGATCGTTCCCCTTAAAATCCTCTGATGGATAACAAACTGGAGCGCAGATTCCATCGAATCAGGACTGAAGTCGTTAGTAGGAGATTGGTTGCTATGTTTGGATCCATTACTTTCAGCGACAAGCTGTTCATTGCTTGTATCGAAGAAATCAATTGGATGCAAAGCTATGCCATTGAAATTATCACTTATGTAACGACCAATAACTGCAAGGCACTCGGACGGATCCTTTGGATCCCATTCGGTATGAAAGCAGGTCAAGTGATGATTAAAATCATGACTATGGACGATCTCATGGCTTGGATAACTCAAATCACCAAAGATGACCAAGCCAGAGTTATAATATGCCACTCATCGAACTCCAACATGTCAAATAACATGCAATGTGGTGGCATCAACAATAGCTCACAATCCGCCTTCTAAGAGCCACATCGCCCGTAATCCCACAAAATCTCCAAAGGATCCCAACAATCGTTGGTGGAAATCATGGAAGAAAATCCTGTACGGGGTAATGAGGCCAGTCGCTAGTTGAAGCGCATGATTTCTGTGGAGCCGAGATGTTGCTGCAAATTGTTATCATATCAATTGGCCATATTCTGGTAGTACTGTTCCAAAATTCCACCGATGGTGCTCGGATAACTGCCCACTGCAGAAGTTTCATGGCCAACAAAGAGGATGTTGAGAATGAGATATAGTATTGGTTCAGTTGAAAGCCTTCCGTCATCCATGACAATGCTGAGGAGGTCGTCGTAGTGTATGTCTAGATGTCTTTTTCTCTCGTCCATGGTATTTTTCACAAAGTCCAGTATCTTTGCTCTTAGACTTCAACGCTTTCCTGTAACTAGTCCCAGGAGGATTTATAGGCACAGAGGTGGCACCCTTCATGAATGTGAAATAATCCTTCATGAGATCATCTATCTCAGGCTCCCCATGATTGAAGCTCATCATATGTTTTGCCATCACATTGAAAGTGAACTTCTTGGCTTCGAGCTGTGTAGAGAAGTGGCGCTGCTCCATTTTCTCCCATGACTCGAGTGTCAGAAGTGAGTGTTTCTCAATATCACCCAACAATTGACTCATAATGTCGCGAATGCTTATGAAATTTACAGCTATGATTCGCATGCATTTAGGCATTTTGTCTGACCAGAATGAGCATCGACCATTTTCCCAGAGGTGACTGTGGTTGGCAGATAATCTTCCGTATTAGCTGCAATAGGAGGCAACAATTCGGACCCTTGTCCCAACAATTGCATTGATTGAGCTATAAATGGATTATGAAACTTCCACCACCTGAGGTAGAAGAGTCCTTCAAACTAGCTGCCATAACAACCATCAATTCTGGATCTTCCCAATCTAATGTATTTTTCAAAGATTTGAAGGGTTCGTCAAATGAATCCGGATAGTAAATCTGAAAAATTGTTTTTCAATTCTATATATACATAAAAACAATGCCTCCAGACGAAAATTAATATCAAGTGAGCCAAGAACTTGAGACTGCGAAATTGGACCAAAAGTTGCCGCCTCCACAAGCTGTGTTAGAATTTGCCAATCCGAATTTTCTTCACATAATCAAATCCTTCCTCAGCGTGTTGGCCGAACGCGTAGCGCGCACCATATGCTAGCGCCCTTGTATTTTTGCAAAGACAGGGGAGGCCTAATGCGTAGCGTGCCACTGGTGCGTAGCACGAGTGAAATGTAGTTCCTCTGAACTTGTGACCACAGTTGCCTCTCGGTGCATTTCAACTCCAAAAGTAGATGTGATCGGGCAGTATCGTAGAGACATATTGAATTGTTACCAAGACCAATGAGAAGCAAACTTCTTGTGACCTTCCCTTCAGCGACATAATCTTTCTTCAAGACTTCCTTATTTAATCCCTTTAAAAACTGAACATCCATCACCCAGTGACTGAACTTAGGCACGATCTGAAGCCAAACTTTATCCCTTTCAAATTTCTGGAGGAAATCTTTAGGACCTCATCAACTAAATTACAGGAAATGAAAGAAAGAGAATAGCTTTCCATTCAGTCCATGAAAATGATGTTACTGAAAATAGAATGGCTAATGGTTGTACATAGAGTACCAGTACATGAAGAACCATAGTTAAAATAATCGAGGAAGAACAAGAAGACTTTGGTTTTCACTAAGGTTATTGAGTGCATTAAACATCTCAACCACCACAAGTACACTCATTGAGACTTTTGTTGGTCACCGATCCTCAAATATGTTGCATGAATATGTTGTTTCTCTTTCTGAACATGTATCAAAATTAACGAGTTCCTTGTAGGGTAATTTTGGGCCACCTTCAAAATATAGAAACCACCATGCAAGACCAACATAAGCACCTATCACCAAATAACGGAAGAATAGCCACCCATTAACAATAGCTTCATTAACCTTTCGGAGTCTCACCATCATCACTTTGCGATCCTACTTTGCAACAAGCCCTTTTGATGTGCACACTAGGGACAGAGCACTTCACAACTCTACATTGGATACACAAGCCGCCAGGCCGGTTGCGTATAGAGCAAACCAGTTTCCTTCTAGGAAGAACAGCTCCAGAGACATCAAATATACCCATGGTACTAACCTTTAAGCACCTCTTTCCAGGCATCCACAGCCCACAAACCATGTGTACCCATTGAGGTATAGTTGGGTCATGCACGACAGCAGTGATAGTATTCTTTAACTTGAATTCACTATTCAAATATTTTCTACCCTTCCCTACTTGACCAGATTCTTTCAACAACCCTTTCATTCCCGACCAGAGGGCAACCAAACATGATACAAAAGTGAGAGATTTTCCTTAGCCTCTTTTCCAAGACAACAGACTAGCAAGACGGAGTCTAACATCGGCTCCAATGGGGATGGAAGCTACCGCTTTTTGGAGGTGCCAAGAACCACAGAACTTTGGGAGAGCAGACAGTGCCACCATCCATTGGGCAATGGAGTCATCATTCCAACAACCAACACAGACTTTGACATATTTATGGACTGAAACTTGACTGAAATAATTGAAAAACCTGCTCAGCAAACTTCACACTAAAACTGTAATGAAATGAAACGCTGCCTTTTGGCTGCTTATTTATTTACAAAATATACCCTACTATGCTGAAAAAATAATAGGTCAGGTAATACTAAAATGCCAGATTAACCATTCAAGTAAACCTGAGAATGATGCCAGTTGAGAATGCTTCCACCAGGACATAGATGTAATTGTTGGCAGCCCTTCATGCACGTAATGAGCCTAGTCACGTAGAAAATAGCCTGATCTATCAATCAAACTGAAAAACGTTTCCATGTATATCGCAATGGGATCACGAAAGCCAGACTCTGTTGGCTGTCCCAACTCTACAACACATACCTCTAGCTGGACACTATCAATGTAAACATCTGTAGGCAATTCTATTATTTCGTGTTTCGAAGGAGGAAGAGTTTCCAAGAACTTTTTGGGGTCTCGGAAATCATATGACTGGATCTGCTCATTTAAATACTAAATCTCCTTCTCAACTTTTTCAACCACTAACTCACAGACACGAGTTTTAGCTTCAAAAGGAAACTTCGAAGATTTCAAACCTTGAAGCAAGGCACTGAAAATTTCTTCATTGAGTTCAAAATCCGCTAACCAATTTCTAACATCGTTTACAGCTTCACAAAGTGTAGGGTTTGCCACATACCCTACCATTGCATGAGTGGATCAGCGAGCACTGGAATGTCTGGATCGAGGTGGAGTCACCAAGTGAATGTTTCAGCCTTCATATGTGTCTGACTACTGTCCACCATCAGCATCAAATCTGCAACGTGATTTCATGTACTGGGACAAGACAATCAACAAGTCGAATGTGACATCAACAGCAAACCATTGTTCCCCAGTATGGTCGCCACTATGTTAGTGCTCGAATTTGCCTCAGGCTGAAGAAGGCAAAACTCAAGGCAACATCAAACCACACTCAGCCTCGTAGCTAGCCCTATGAGGACAGGAGAGGGCTCTCTCCGGGTCTATCTCGGCAGAAAAGTCTTCAAAGGGGCTGAGATGACCGATAAAGAATGCTGATTTTAGGCTAGTAAATTGATATAAAGGGGTTTTTAATAAATGGTGGGGTTTTTCTGGGCTGCATGGGGCAAAGAAACAACTTGAACAGAGAAATATAATCAAAAACACAAATTATCTCCTGAGGCAAGGTAGGCAAGAAATTTTAACATCAAATTGAGATTAAATGGAATGGCTGGACTGCTGAGGAGTTGACAAGGGCATAGAAGATGAATCCTTGTCAAATAGAAGAAAACATTAAATATGAACAAACTTAAAGGCAGAGCATATAAATTATGAATTCTACCTTAACACTTCATTTGTTCAAATGGAAACGATCATGAAATGACATGAACACATAACAGGCTACATATGAAACAAAAGAGGACACAAATGTTAAATCTCATACCACAGGAATCTCAGGGGTCAGAGCTGCATTTTTTAATTAAAATCCCTGTCAAAATATGTACAATGAAGCTCTATTCTCTCTCCTCCACCAGCGCTCAGAACTCTCTCCTCTTCCAACTCTCTCAAATGAGTTTTTTAATACATTAAATAAAACTCTGCTAGGGGAAAAAACAAATTGACCCCAAAACAGGGCGCTGTTTCACCTGCAGTTACAAAAATAGAGATAGATTCATTTCGTTTTCCTAAAACAGAAGATCGTTCCCCTTAAAATCCTCTGATGGATAACAAACTGGAGTGCAGATCCCATCGAATCAGGACTGAAGTCGTTAGTAGGAGATCGGTTGCTATGTTTGGATCCATTACTTTCAGCGACAAGCTGTTCATTGCTTGTATCGAAGAAATCAATTGGATGCAAAGCTATGCCATTGAAATTATCACTTATGTAACGACCAATAACTGCAAGGCACTCGGACGGATCCTTTGGATCCCATTCGGTATGAAAGCAGGTCAAGTGATGATTAAAATCATGACTATGGATGATCTCATGGCTTGGATAGCTCAAATCACCAAAGATGACCAAGCCAGAGTTATAATATGCCACTCATCGAACTCCAACAAGTCTAATCAAATGCAATGTGGTGGCATCAACAATAGCTCACAATTCGCCTTCTAAGAGCCACATCGCCCGTAATCCCACAAAATCTCCAAAGGATCCCAACAATCGTTGGTGGAAATCATGGAAGAAAATCCTGTACGGGGTAATGAGGCCAGTCGCTAGTTGAAGTGCACGATTTCTATGGAGCCGAGATGTTGCTGCAAATTGTTATCATATCAATTGGCCATATTCTGGTAGTACTATTCCAGAATTCCGCCGATGGTGCTTGGATAACTGCCAACTGCAGAAGTTTCATGGCCAACAAAGAGGATGTTGAGAATGAGATATAGTATTGGTTCAGTTGAAAGCCTTCTGTCATCCATGACAATGCTGAGGAGGTCATCGTAGTGTATGTCTGGATGTCTTTTTCTCTTGTCCATGGTCTTTTTCACAAAGTCCAGTATCTTTGCTCTTAGACTTCAACGCTTTCCTGTAACTAGTCGCGGGAGGATTTATAGGCACAGAGGTGGCACCCTTCATGAATGTGAAATAATCCTTCATGAGATCATTTGTCTCAAGCTCCCCATCATTGAAGCTCATCATCTGTTTTTCCATCACATTGAAAGTGAACTTCTTGGCTTCGAGCTGCGTAGAGAAGGGGCGCTGCTCCATTTTCTCCCATGACTCGAGTGTCAGAAGTGAGTGTTTCTCAATATCACCCAACAATTGACTCATAATGTTACGAATGCTTATGAAATTTATAGCTATGATTCGCATGCATTTAGGCATTTTGTCTGACCAGAACGAGCATCAACCATTTTCCTAGAGGTGACTGTTGTTGGCAGATAATCTTCCATATTAGCTGCAATAGGAGGCAACAATTTGGACCCTTGTCCCAACAATTGCATTGATTGAGCTATAAATGGATTATGAAACTTCCACCACCTGAGGTAGAAGAGTCCTTCAAACTAGCTGCCATAACAACCATCAATTCTGGATCTTCGCAATCTAATGTATTTTGCAAAGATTTGAAGGGTCCGTCAAATGAATCCGGATAGTAAATCTGAAAATTTGTTTTTTAATTCTATATATACATAAAAACAATGCCTCCAGACGAAAATTAATACCAAGTGAGCCAAGAAATTGAGACTGTGAAATTGGACTAAAAGCTGGCCGCCTCCACAAACTGCGTTAGAATTTGCCAATCCGAATTTTCTTCACATAATCAAATCCTTCCTCAACGTGTTGGCCCAACGCGTAGCATGCACCATACGCGTAGCACCCTTGTATTTTTGCAAAGAAAGGGGAGGCCTGATGCATAGTGCGCCACTGGTGCGTAGCGCGAGTGAAATGTAGTTCCTTTGAACTTGTGACCACAGTTGCCTCTTGGTGCATTTCAACTCCAAAAGTAGATGTGATCGGGCAGTATCCCAGAGACATATTGAATTGTTACCAAGACCAATAAGAAGCAAACTACTTGTGACCTTCCCTTTAGTGACATAATCTTTCTTCAAGACTTCCTTATTTAATCCCTTTAAAAACCGAACATCCATCACCCAATGACTGAACTTAGGCACGATCTGAAGCCAAACTTTATCCCTTTCAAATTTCGGGAGGAAATATTTAGGACCTCATCAACTAAAATTACAGGAAATGAAAGAAAGAGAACAACTTTCCATTCAGTCCATGACAATGATGTTATTGAAAATAGAATGGCTAATGGTTGTACATAGAGTACCAGTACATGAAGAACCGTAGTTAAAATAATAGAGGAAGAACAAGAAGACTTTGGTTTTCACTAAGGTTATTGAGTGCATTAAACATCTCAACCACCACAAGTACACTCATTGAGACTTTTTTTGGTCACCGATCCTCAAATATGTTGCATGAATATGTTGTTTCTCTTTCTGAACATGTATCAAAATTAACGGGTTCCTTGTAGGGTAATTTTGGGCCACCTTCAAAATATAGAAACCACCATGCAAGAACAACATAAGCACCTATCACCAAATAACAGAAGAATAGCCACCCATTAACAATAGCTTCATTAACCTTTCAGAGTCTCACCATCATCACTTTGTGATCCTGCTTTGCAACAAGCCCTTTTGATGTGCACACCAGGGACAGAGCACTTCACAACTTTGCACTGGATACACAAACCGCCAGGCCAGTTGCATATAGAGTGAACTAGTTTCCTTCTAGGAAGAACAGCTCCAGAGACATCAAATATACCCATGGTACTAACCTTTAAGCACCTCTTTCCAGGCATCCACAGCCCACAAACCATGTGTACCCATTGAGGTATAGTTGGGTCATGCACGGCAGCAGTGATAGTATTCTTTAACTTGAATTCACTATTCAAATATTTTCTACCCTTCCCTACTTGACCAGAGTCTTTCAACAACCCTTTCATTCCCGACGAGAGGGCAACCAAACGTGATACAAAATGGAGAAATTTTCCTTAGCCTCTTTTCCAAGACAACAGACTAGCAAGATGGAGTCTAACAAGGTCCTTCCACTGTCTACTCCAACATTAGCTAAAAGATCTGCTACTTTGTTTCCATCCCTACAAATGTGTTTAAGGGTTACTGCTCTATGGGTTGAAAGCCATTATTCAATGTGCTCTAATCGTTTTGCCAATCTCTAATTGCTGCCAACTTTGTATGATGGTGTCCCCTGCATAATCTGATTAACCACGTTAATGAGAATCTAAGAATCCCCTTCAATTATAAGAGGGAAGAAACCATGGAGTTGAGTAAGGAGAAACCCCTGCCATGTCCCTTCTAATTCAGTCAAATTATTTATATCCCAACCAATTTAGCCTACGAAGGTTAGAAGAGGAATGCCCTTGTGATCCCTGAAGACTCCTCCATATCCTGCTTTGCTTGGATTAACTTTAGACGCTCCATCAAAGTTAAGTTGTATGATATGTTGGGGCGGAGGAATCCATCTGTCTGGTGTCTTTCCTTGTGATGAAGTTTACTCTGATTTGCTTGCATTTGGTTCCACTAAAGATTATAGTTTGCCCATATATTTTGTTCTTGTGGAATGGAGGGAAAGTCTTCTTCACACCAGGTTTGAAGCATTAAGGTTTCTCGAAGGTTTTGACATATATTATTCCATAGGACTTCTAAAGGGGAGGATTTGTCCTTGAAGATGCGACGATTTCTTTATTTCCATACAGTCCACATGAGGAGACCTGGGATAAGTTTCCATAAAGTGTTTAATAGTTTGCTTTTGTATGGACTGATTTCCCAAGTGCGTACAGTGTTGGTGATATCCTCCTTAATTCGTCCATCTTTTTGGCATCTAAAGCTAACTTTTTCTCATAGTCCGTTTGCCAATGGGCAAGAGTTTATGAGGTGATTAGTGGTTTCTTCCGCCTGTTTGTATTTGGGACACATAGAAGGCCCATGAAAGCTTCTTTTTCGAAGATTGTCCCAAGTGAGGATTTTGTTTTGGCATAGAAACCAAAGGAAAGTGGATACTTTTGGCCAAATGGAGGGGGCCCATACTTTGTTCCATAGAGAGTCCTTAACTATAAGATTTCTTATAATTATATTATAAGCCTCTTGTGTAGTGAAGGTTCCTCTTGCCTCGTAACCCCATCTAATTATATCGTTCTTGTCAGAGTAGCATCTTTTCCTGTTTGAAAGCTTTGTTTCCAGATTTTCCTTGATGAGCTGTGTGCCTTGCCTGATGATGTGGTCTGAGCTTATCCATTGCTTGTATCCTTGTGTGTGGGTGGGCCTCCAATGTTGGTTTACCTTGACCATCAGTTGCCCTTCCCAGTCCTGTATTTGGTGGGGTTTGATCAAGTCCTTCAACTTGGGCCTTTGCTACCAAGAGTCTTCCTAGAACCGTGCATTATTACCATTCCTAATTTCCTAGAAGTTGTGTTATAGAATTAAATCCTTATGCTGTTTAGCTACATTCTAGGTTAGGGAACCTGGGCCAACTTCTGTGAGTCAGATTAAGTCATCCACTGGTCGATTATTGGCATATTTTGTTATCCAGAGGATAGCCCAGGGAATATGCGGTTTCGAGCTCCATTTCCACCAGATGCATGCTCCCATGACCGCATTACTATGTTGAGGATCATGAAGCCCAGTACCTCTGGAGTTTTTTGGAAGGCATATTGTATCCCATTTTACCAATGCCCATTTTCGATTTTGTCTCATGTTTCCCCACATAAAGGCTCTTTGAAGATGCTTAATTTCTTTGACAACCCATTTTGGCACTGCCAAAACTGAAAAAAGATAGAGTGGCATGGATTGTAGCCCAGCTTTGATTAAGACTAGATGGCTTGCCATGTTGAGAGCTCTGTAAGTCCAGGAAGAGAGATGGGCTTCCAATTTTTCCAAGAGCATTGCCAAGATGAGTGCTTTAAAGCAATATCTGTCATAGGAGTGCCCAGGTATTTGGAGGGGAGAGCGGTTATCGTAAAACTTAGGATCTGAGTTTTGAGGATTGGGTTATAGCAAGGGTATGAAAGAAAAAGATTTTGGAATTAGCCTTGTTAATGCAAGCCCCAGAGGCATCCGAGAATTCAGTCAAAATGGTTTTTAATTTAAGGGCTTCCTAGGCTAAGGGATGGCCAAACAGCATGTTATCGTCCACGAATTATTGGTGGGTGAAAGTAAGGGTCTTGGGAAAGGAGAGTCCTCTCAATTGTTGGGTGTGAAGAGCTTCTTTGATGCTTCTTCCTAGTCCTTCCACCATTATGACGAAAAGAAAAGGGGAGATGGGATCTCCTTGTTAGATTCCTCTGGAGGGGTGAAAGGGGGTGGAAGGGATCCCATTGACCAAAATGGAGAAGGCAGACGTTATAAGACTCATGACCTATCTAACCCAAAGGGGGGAGAAGCCAAAGGCTTTCAACATTTTTTGAATATACTTCCAGCTTAAACTATCAAAAGCTTTAGAGAGATCGATTTTTAGGAGCACACCTACTTTTTTGGATTGCTTTAAGGAGTGAATAATCTCATGAGTGAGAATGATGCTATCCATGATTTTCCATCCTTCCACATAGCCTGATTGCTCTGAAGATATGAGTAATGGAAGCAGTGGTTTTAGTGTTGAAGCAATAACTTTGGAGATGATTTTGTATATGACATTACATAGAGAAATAGGCCGAAATTTGTCCGGAGTCTGAGAATGTTCTTCCTTGGGGATGAGGGCAATGAAGGTTGTGTTCAAAGAGGGAAGCATCCATATATTAGTCCTAGATTCCTCAACGACTTGCCAGACCTCCTCTTTGATTAGATCCTAGATGTTATGGAAGAAATTGGATGTGAAAACATCTGGCCTAGGCGCTTTTCCTCCTTTGAGTTGTCGCATGGATTTCTACACTTCTTGTAGAGATATTGGCCTGAGGAGGAGCTGATTGTGTTCCTCTGTTATGATCTTTAGGACATTCTTGGTAATTTTCTCAATAGCCAGCAGTCGATCTATCTGAGGTTCTTAGTGTACCTACTTAAAATGGGTAAGAAGCTCTTGTTCTACATCCTCATGTTTTTCCAGTCGTTCCTCTTGCCGATTCTGGATGTAAGTGATGTTGTTATGCATTCTTCTCTGGATAGTAGTGCGATGGAAGAACTTTGTGTTTATTTCACCCTCTTTAAGCCATCTAACTCTTGACTTTTGTTTCCAAAGTATTTATTCTTTCTTTGCTCTTTCTGATATTTGTGTTTGTAGGTGTTTGTCCTGCTCTGAGAGGACTTCAGATCTTCCTTCTGTGATGATCCTCTGCTGTAGTTTTTTCATTTCTCGATCTAGAATGCTTTGTGCTTGGAAAATATTGCCAAAGGTAGTTGATTCCATTGTTTGATGTTGTTCTTGAGATTTTTTAGTTTTTGCTGGAATTGATACATTTTTGTGCCATCCAGGGGTTTGAAAGTTTTCCAAACCACATTAATCAGGTTGTTAAAGTCTGGATGTGTCAGCCAGAAAGCTTCAAAGTGGAAAGGCCTTTGTGTAGTGTTTCCAGGACTTTGCCATTGAAGCGTGATAGGCCAGTGATTTGATCCTGAGAGTGATAATATCGAAGCCGAGAAGTCCCCTCCATGATGGATTGCATTGTTAGATAGCAAGAATTGATCCAATTAAGAGGCAATTTGATGTGCACCTGTTCATTTGTTATTCCATGTGTAGATTACATTGTTGAATGACATATCTCTGAGCCAGTTGTCTTGGATGAAATTTTTGAAGTGAATGCTTTCATTATCCAGTTTGGCCTTGCCCCCCATTTTTTTTTCCAGCTTTGTTATCATATTAAAATCTCCTCCTGTGATCCAGAGTGGATGAGTTCTTTCAGAGTTGATCAAAGCTAAAGTACTCAATATGTCTATCTTATTCATTGCTTCCTGGGGGAAGTAGACATTGGTTAAGTGACCATGCACATTTATCCCTATAATATGGAAGGTGGCTTGAATGAAATGCTTACTCGCATGAATGTTAGTAAGTGTGATAGCTCATTCATCCCAAACTATTGCTAGTCCTCCTGATGCTCTTGAGGCATCCACTACTACCACTTTACTACCTGGCCATGCTTTTGCAAGGGTTTGATCTAGTGTTTAGAGTTACATTTGGTTTCTTGCAACAAGAAGACTTGAGGTTTCTCATGTTGAATCATGTTTTTTTATCAGTCTATATTTCCCAGGCTGTTGAGCCCTCTGATGTTCCATGAAGTGAGCTTCATGATGCACTGTTGGTAGGGGATTGTAATACTTTGTAAGATTGGAATATCTTCTCGATTCCACTAGCATTTCCCCAATGTGGATGGTTCTTTGAAGATCTATTTTCCTTCCTCTTTTTTTATTGTCTTTTGAAATGTTTTTACCATCCCATTGACCCCCAGGCTAGATGCCTAGAGATCTTTGTTGCTGTGCTTTGGAGAGGATGACTTCTAAGTTTTCCTGCTGCCTTTCTGGGATCTTGTCATATTCTTTTTTCTTGCAAGCTTGTTCTAATCCCAGTATTTCCAAATCTCCAATGTCGAAGCTCTCCAGCTCCTCTTCCATGTGTTGGGCCTCACTTCATTCCACTGTCGTTTCCACTATAGTCGTGTGTTCCTGTTGCACACTATCAACATCCATGCCCTGAGTATTCCATTTTGGGGACCTACTAGGAGAGGCGGATTTGAGATTTGTAGATTGCATAGACTTTTGGTCCTTCTTTGAGCTCAAGGGAGTGGATTGAGGAGTCATCTTGGGAATTTCCTCAGAGTGGTCAGGGTTCTCAGAGTTATTTAGCTCTGGCTAATTCAGGGTCTCAAAGCTATTGGTTGTGGATGACATGGAAACATTGGTGATAGGTTTTTTAAGGATTGAAGAGGGTTTTTTTGTTAGAAAATTATATATTACTAAGCAATGGAACACAAAACATATTGCAGAAATATAAACACAGAAAACACATAAAACAAGAGAGACACAGATATAGGTGGTTCACTCAGTTTGGGCTATGTCCACCCCAAATAGCCAGTCCTTCCTTTCTATTATCCGGAAAAATGAAGAGACACAAACTACATCAGATCTGCTGTAATATCCTCTGTTTTCTCTCATAGTCTCACCTCTCTACTTCTCGCTCAAAGAATACACATCTATTACACAGCCTCAAATACAATGCCCTCATACAAAGAGAGGGGTTGCCTTCTAGGGAAAAAAACCATAAACTAAACATAAGTTCTACTGTCAGATCATCGGCCTAATGAATGGCCCAGATTGATTAGAGATTACTATACTTTTACAAGGAAATTTTACATATGTTTTAGCTTTGGGGTCACTGCCCCCGAAACCCCCGCCAAGGGACCACTGGCCCCTGGATGCCCCAGCCGGGGGGGGGTCTGACCCCCATGAACCCCCACAGGGGTACAAGTCCCCCCCCACACCCCCCCGTGTGGAAGGGTGTACAAACTTCCTAGGGTATACATCTAGTTGAAACAAAGACCTCTAAACAATCATGCTCCATACTCAACAATCTCCCACTTGGAGAATGATTGTAGCAACTCCACCACTGCTTCATTTGCTAGACAATGACTCCTCTTTGGACCTAGGTATTTGACATCTTCATCGTCATCCTTGAAGACCAATTGAAACTGAACATATTCTCAGTTTCTCCCTGGTTACAACTTTTGTTAGAATATTTGCAGGATTTTGGCTAGTGTGTATCTTTTCGAGCTTCAACTCTCCATCTTCCAACACTGATCATATGAAATGGTACTTGAGCTGTATGTGTTTATTCCTAGAATGAAATGCTGAGTTCTTTGCAAGATGAATGGCACTTTGGCTATCACTGTATAACGTGCCCATATCATGCTCCTTATCCAATTCACCCATAAACCTTTGTAACCAAATCATTTATTTACTAGCCTCTGTAGCAGCAACATACTCTGCTTCTATTGTTGAAAGTGCAACAACACTTTGGATTCTTGAAACCCAACTGACAGTTGCTCTACCAATAGTAAATACATATCTTGTAGTGCTTCTCTTGTTATCTCTGTCACTTGCCATATATGCATCAACATATCCCTGTATAGAAATGTTTGAACCACCAAAGCATAGTGCTTGATTTGTGGTACCTTTTAAATATCTGAGAATCCATTTCACTACCATCCAATGTTCCTTTCCTAGATTGTTCATGTACCTTCTTACAACTCCCACTGCATGTGCAATATCAGGCCTTGTGCAAACCATTGCATACATTAAGCTTCCAACTACTAATGCATATGGAACTTTAGACATATAATCCATGTCTTCTTGGGTCTTTGGGCACATTTCCTTACTAGGTTTGAAATGGCTAGAAAAAGGTGTACTAATTGGTTTTTCATTGTGCATATTAAATCTTTTCAACACCTTTTGTATGTACTCATTCTGAGACAATGTTAGTTTACGATTTTTCCTGTTTCCAGTTATTCTCATACCAAGGATTTGTTTTGCAGCTCCCAAATCCTTCATTGCAAATGAATTTGCAAATTTTCTTTTGAGCACATTTATTTCCTGCATGTTAGACCCTACAACAAGCATGTCATCTACATACAATAACAATATAATATAGCTTCCATCATTTTGCTTTTTCAGATAAACACAATGATTAGAGTGACATCTAGTATAACTTGTTCAGACATAAACTTGTCAAATTTTAGATACCACTACCTTGGAGCCTGTTTTAAGCTATACAAGCTCTTCTTCAATCTACACACTAGTTTCTCCTTCCCTTTCACTTCATATCCTTGTGGCTGCTGCATATATATCTCTTCCTCCAAATCCCCATGGAGAAAGGCTGTCTTTAGATCTAACTACTCAATATGCAAATCTTCAATTGCCACTAGACTTAAAATAGTTCTGATTGAAGTCATTTTAAAAACAGGAGGAAATATTTCATCAAAATCAATACCTTTCTTCTATGCAAACCCCTTCACCACAAGTCTTCCTTTGTACCTCCGTTTTCCTCCATCTTCTTCCTTCAGCCTGTAAACCAATGTATTCTTCAATCTAGTTTTTCCTATAGGCAACCTGACTAAGTCCCAAGTCTATTTATGCATTAAGGAGTCCATCTCTTCTTCCATGGCTACCTCCCACTTCTTCCTGATTTCAACCTGCATTGCTTCTTCATAACATTCAGGTTCACCAGAATCAGTCAACAATAATTAATATAATGAAGGAGAGTATCGTTTAGGGGGTCTACTTATCCCGGTAGATCTTCTAACACCACTTTCACGTGTTTGGGGTGCCTGTTGCTGTTGTGGTGGTTGTTGTTATTGTGGTTGTTGATTATTATTATTTGCAGGCACCTTTACTTTTTCAATGATTTCATCAAGAACTGCATATTCCTTGTTTTCTTTTTCCTATTTCTTTTCCTGCGACTGATTCTTATACAAGACCTTTTCATTGAATATTACATCTCTACTCCTAATGATTTTGTGATTTTCGTAATCATATAAGCGATAACCAAAATCATTAACACCATATCCAATAAAGGTACATTTCTTTGACTTTGCATCAAGCTTTGTTCTATTTTCTTTATCAATATGGACAAAGGCCTCATAACCAAAAGGCTTTAAAAAGGAGTAGTTTACCTTTTTACCTGTCCATGCTTCCTTTGGAACACCACCAGCCAAGGAACTTCAAGGCCCTTTGTTTATTATACAAACAATAGTATGTACAACATTTACCCAAAAATGTAAAGGCAATATTGCATGCAATCTCATGCACCTTGCATGCTCCATGATTGTTCTATTCATCCTTTCTGACACACCATTTTCTTGTGGTGTTCTTGGAACTGTCTTCTCTCTACGAATTCCATGTTCTGAATAGTACCTATCAAACTCTTTGCTGCAATATTCACCTCCATTGTCTGATCTAAGACACTTCAATTTCTTTCCTGTCTCAATCTCAAACAACGCTTTCCATTTCTTGAATGTATCGAATACATCAGATTTATTCTTAATACAATAAATCCAAGTTTTTCTAGTTGCATCATCAATAAAAGTAACATAATAACTAGATCCACCGAGAGATGATACCTGAGCAGTTCCCCATACATCTGTATGCACAACCTCTAATTTTTCACTCTTCTTTTCTTTCCCAACTCTGAGAAATATGACTCTCTTCTGTTTTCCATGAATGCAATTCTTACAGAAGTCCAAATCAACATTCTTCAAACATGGCAACAAATTCCTTGAGTGAAGAATCTTCATCCCCTTTTTCACTCATGTGTCTGAGCCTATGATGCCATAATGTTGCATTTTCTCCTTTGGAAGTTAAAGCATTAACAGAGTTATAAATACCATTGCATAAATACAATGTACCAACCTTTTCACCTTTTTCTATTACCAGGGCTCCTTTGGTGACCTTCCAAGCTTTATCTATGAAAGTTGTCACACAACCTTCACTGCCTAGCTGCCCTGTTGAAATCAAATTTTTCTTTAGATCTCGAACATGCCTTACCTCCTTTAGTAGCCATTGGTTTCCATTCTGTTGTTTTACAAGAACCTTACCCATTCCAACAATTTTATAGGGTTTATCATCAGCCAAACGAACTTGTCCAAAATCTCCATGAACATAGTCATGAAAGTATTTCTTATCAATTGTGGCATGGAATGAGGCTCCGGAATCTACCACCCAGGAATCAGTAATATATTCAAAAGAAAGAATCAAAGAATCTTGTAACACCTCACCTATCACATTTGCTTCATGATTGTTTTCTTGCTATGCATCTCCTTCTTTTCCCTTCTGAGATCTACAGTATTTCTTTAGGTGTCCTCTCTTTCCTCATTTCCAGCACAGTATCCCCGATCTAGACTTGGATCTGCCTTTTCTTGATTTACTGTGATATCCTGAGCTCTTTCCTCTTTCCATTTTTCTTCCCCTAGACTCTACACTCAAAGCATTACCTGATGTCTCACCGGAGCTTTTTCATCGCATTTCCTTGCTAAGGATAGCACCAACAACATCATCAAACTTTAAAGCACTAGATCCAAAAACAGAGTTACTAATGGCCATTCTAAACCATTCCAACTTTCTGTTGATGAGCAAAAGAATAATAGAGCTCTAACTTCATCATCAAAGTTTACCCCTACAAAACATAACTGAGTTGTAATAGTATTAAAATCATTTAAATGGTCTGTAACAGATCCACCTTTCGACGTCTTCATATTAAATAACTGTTTCATAAGAAATACTTTGTTTGAGGCCAAGGGTTTTTCATATAGTTATCCAACGCCTTAATCAAACCCTATGTTGTTGTTTCCTTCCAAATGTTGAAGGTGACTGATTCTGCGAGGCACAACCGTATTCTTCCTAGTGCCTTTCTATTGAGAAGGTTCCATTCTTCATCTATCATACCCTTCAACATCTTTTTTTTCCACCCAATGGTGGGTACAGATCTTTCTAATACAGATAATCTTCCATCTACATATTCCATAGTGAGAAGTTTTGGCTGTTAAACTTCTCGAACCTAAATTTACCATTTTCCGCCATTGCTCCCATTCCAACGAAGAACCCTTCTTTCCTGTGAGTTTATCAGCCAAATAGACTTTTGGATTTGATACCAGTTGTTAGAAAATTATATATTACGGAGGAATGCAACACATAAAATATTGTAGAAATATAAACACAGAAAACACATAAAACAAGAGAGACACAGATATACGTGGTTCACCCAGTTTGGGCTATGTCCACCCCGAACAGCCAGTCCCTCCTTTCTATTATCCAACAAAAGGAAGAGACACAACCTACAGCAGATTCGCTGTAATGTCCTCTATTTTCTCTCATAGTCTCACCTCTCTGCTTCTGGCTCGAAGAATACACATCTATTACACAGCCTCAAATACAATGCCCTCATACAAAGAGAGCGGTTACCTTCTAGGCAAAAAACCCTAAACTAAACATAAGTTCTACCGTCAAATCATCCGGCTAATGAACGGCCCAGATTGACTAGAAATTACTATACTTTTACAAGGCAATTTTACATTTTTTTTAGCCTTGGTGTTGCTACCCTCGGAACCCCCACCGAGGGACTGTTGGCCTCTGGACCCCCCAGCCAGGGGGGATTGGCCCCCCCGAACCCCCACGGGGGGGACAAGTCCCCCTCACACTCACCCCTCATGGAGGGGTGTACAAACTTCTTGGGGTATACATATGACTGAAACAAAGACCTCTAAACAATCATGCTCCATACTCAACATTGTTGTGATTCTTTTTGCAGTTGGTGACTTTGGTAAACCCATCCGAGTCAGGTTTGTCCGAACTGGAAGAGGTCAAGTTTTTTAGATTTGAAGGGCAGTTACAAAATAGATGGCCAAGGGCATGACATTTTCTACATCGGAATGGAACATGCTCATAATCTATTGATTGTATCCATTCAAAATCATCATGATATAGACTTACCGCATCCAGGAGAGCTTTGTTGAGGTGCATATAGACACATATTCGGGCATAGGAGGTATATCACCTAAGTTTCATCTCCTCCGCAATTTTGATGAATTCACCCAAATCGTTCCTAATATCTTGTAGCAAGTCTTCATCCTAGTACTCCAAAGGGAGGGAATAAAGGCAGATCCAAATTGGTGCCCAGCTTAAATCTTCTTTGTCTGGATTGAATCTTTCAATCGAATCTCTCAGATATAGGCCTGCTGCGTTGAAAAAGTAAGGTCCTCCATCAAGAACTCTCTTTATGTCTTCTATACATTTGAAAATCTCCATAAAGAAGCCTTTAGGCCCCAACTGCAAGGTAATGTGCCCTTTTGGTTTCCACTTGGCTACTACCCAGCCATCCAAAGCTTTCTCAATGGGCCAAAAGCCTATAAAATTTCCAATCAATGCATGATCCTTCATGTACTAGATTTGAGTGTTAATTCGATGACTTGGGAGCTCAATCTTAGGTCTTTTAGCTGCTACAAGCTTACAAGTTGTCGACATCGGTTTGGGAGCTTCATTCTTATTTGTATTGTATGGCAAGGATTCAGGCTCTATTCCCGCATCTTCCTAGTGTTCCTTCCTAACATCTTCTGTATGCATCGGAATGTTTTTAGCATCATTAGGGGGAGGTGCCATATCCTCCCCCTGGGGGGTTCCATTTCTTGCGTTCTATTCCTTGTTGTATAGTGTTTGTCTTATTACTAGAGAGCGATGACAGATTGCCATTGGTTGTGCAGGTCTGTCCCAGACCCTAGTCGTCCATGGTCGCATCAGACATTTCATAGTCCTTCTTCACACCAATATCAATTCGAATTTGATCTTAGCTGCTATTTGAAAAATAATTAATTAATTCATCTTGAGTTAATTAGTTGGAGAAAATAAAACATGAAGTCTATGTGAAGACATGCAATAGTTATCCCTTTGATTGAGGAAGTTATCCCTTAGTTAAGGAGACCAGGATGAGTTGTACTTTGAGTTGTACTTAGTTAGCTCAGTTAACTGAGTTTAAGTCCAGGTTAGATTAGTTCCAATAGTTTGTGGAATTGATTGTGAGTTCAGTTAGTTAATGCATGCATGCATGTAACTAGTGTACTTCAGATAACTGAATATTCTCTTATAAATAACTCATGCATGTCAGTTCAGTCAGAGACCCAGTTGACACTAGAGGAAGGGACAATGTACTATCAGTTGCAGAAATATTCCCATGAGGATATCTCTTTCATGTAGAAGGAATTCATTCCTTGAGGATTACGTAGCTTAGTCTGAGGACAGTGTTATGTGTGAGATGAGAATTCACACAAGTGGCAGCCAGAGGACCCAAGAGAAATTGCGGAAGGAAATAGGAGGCTTGGAGGACCAAAGGTAGGCATATGTGTTGTCTATTCTGTCTATGAGCAGTAGTGAGGGGTTACTGAGAGTTGGATAGCTCTCAAGCTAAATCTTTGTGTAATCCTAAGATATTTCCACTTGTATGATAATACAGATAGAGGGGTTTTTAGCTGAGGCTTTCCCCAAAGTATTCTTCTGTGTTCATGTGTGATTGTTCTTCTTCACCTGTTATATGTGTTCTATTTGATCTTGCTCAAAATCGATTAAGCTTCTGCAAGTTTTTTTTTAGAAGTAGATCAAGTATTTTGCTTAGTGTATTTCATTATCAAGTGATATACATTGAGAATTTCTACATGGTATCAGAGCAAAGGTGATCAAAGTAGAGAACAGTATACAAAGAAGTGAGAAGTTTGAAGTTCCTGATTATAGAAATCCAATTCTTATCACATCTCAAATTTCACCAATGGTGTGCAACGGTTTGAGACTTGAGTATGCCCTAGATGGCAACTTGAATTATATAGCCTGGAAAGATCGCATGGAAGTAGTATTAGAGGACAATGGTTTGAAGGACTTCATTGATCAAGAAGTCCCCAAGCCAACAACAGATAATGCCCAAGAATTGGCGTTGGAAGAAATGTGTGGCTAGAGCGAGGAGGATTCTTCTAAAGGGAGTTCAAGACCACATTGTCTTGAGTCTCCATGGGAAGGAGACATCATTTTCAATGTGTAAAACATTGAAGGATCTATATCAAAACAACAGAGATCAGAGGAATCTGGCACTGAATGACAAGCTTTAGAAAATCAAGTATGAAAAGGGTGACACCATCTCTACATATCTGAACAAGCTCACCACCTGCAGGGATGAGCTTGGAAGTGTAGGAATCACGACAGCCGATGATGACAAGGTGAGTCTTGCTCTCCTCAGTCTTCCTACGAGCTGGCATAGATACCAAAACTCAGTAAATGGAAGAAAGAAATTGCTAGATTGGGAACGACTGTGGTCGGATCTGATGCAGGAGGAGATACGGAGAAGCACCACAGATGGTTCTTCATCAAAGCATGATGATGAAGAAAATCTAGCCTTAGCGAGTAAGGTGAGGAAAGGGAAAGGGAAGGCTTCCCATTCCAAATTGAGTTCTTCCCATGGTGGGAAGAATATTCACAAATCGAAAGTGCATTGCTTTAATTATCATGAGGTGGGCCATTATGATATGTATTGTCCACAGAAGAAATCCAAGAAGGTATCCTCGAAAGAATTAGATGGTGAGGCACTGGCCTCACAGTTCGAATTGGATTTCACCCTCATCGCATGCATGGTTTCATCAATGGTGGGTTGTGTTTGGTACCTAGACAGTAGAGAATAGTCCACTTAACTAACGACAAGAGTTTATTTAGTACCTTGGAGGAGAAGGACCTCCAAATGCGCATAGAGATGGGCGATGATGGAACGTACCGTGTTTCAGATGAAGGCATGGTTGTGTTTTAGAGGGATCATGGAGCTCCTCTCACCCTGACTGATGTAAAATATGTTCCTGGACTAAAGAAGAACATGGTATCCATCACTATGCTGGAGAACAAAGGCTATGATGTAGTCTTTAGTAAAGGAAAGGTATTCCTAAGACACATCGACACTAGACATACCAAGAGGATTGGGATTCGAGTAAAGAATCTTGACAAGCTAGAGTTAGATGACTGTATTGCATTGAGTTCCAAAGCAGAGTTGGTGCAAAGCCAAGATATTGGTGAGCTATGGCGTAGAAGATTGGGCCACTTGCACCAAGGGGCCTTGAAGATCATGCAACAGATTTCTACCAGACTTCCTAAGGGTAAACGGGAGCAAGTGGATACATGCAAAGGTTGTACCTTAGGTAAGTATGCAAAATCTTCCTTTCAAGATCAAGACAGTCGAGCTGGAGCAAAACTGGAGCAAGTTCATATAGATGTGTGTGGACCATTCTCGACAGCCTCCACCACTAACAAAGGTACCATGTTATTTTCATTCATGATTTTTCTCATAGATGTTGGACATACTTCATGCAGAAGAAGGCTGAAACCTTCTCAAGATTTTGTGAGTTCAAAGCCTTGGTTGAGAAGGAATCAGGAAAGAAAATAAGGGCCTTGTGAAGCGATAATGGTGGAGAGTATGTCTCTCAACAGTTTAAGAACTTCTATGCAGCAGAAGGAATTAAACAGGAGTTGATAGCACCCCATAACCCACAGCAGAATGGGGTAGCTGAAAGGAAGAAGAAAATGATTATGGGAGTAGCTCGGGTGATGCTGCATGACCTGTTGAAATTGTAATTTCAACCACGTGACAGTTGAACCATGCAGCATTTAATTCGCCCAAAACAGCTCTCGAAAACCATCAAAGCGCATCGGACCGCTTTTGCTGTGAAGGTGGTTTTCGTACAAGCGCGCTCGATGCAATAATATTTTTCCATGCGTCAAATGTACTTTCAGCAAAACCACTTTCTATCGGGACGTAACGTTCGGTAACAAAGGGCCTTCCGATATTCATTTCAACTGTTCGATTCCATGAGAGAAAATCAATGGTTGTCAGACTTCACAAACCTGCAGCAAATGAATTTTCACATTGCGTAAAAAAATTTGTGTTGACCGCCAGTAAAACATAAAGGCAACTTAAATGTGTTCATAGAGTATTGGTAAAAGTTTTTAATTTTAATGTTTTTATTTTATTTTTACGGAAGTATGGTGAATTTAAAATAGGTATGGGCATAACATATAGTTTTTAATTATATTGTTTTAAATTCACAGGTGTAAGTTTTTGTTTTACTGAACAAGTAAAAGGCATTGTAATGTTTTTTTTTTCAATTGTATTTTGGAATTTCTCAAATATTTCTCAAATTAGTTTCTTGTGTTACTGCTGAAGAAACAGTGAGTATTTAAAAAAAAAAAACACAGTCAGTTATTTGAATCATAGTTTAGAGTGCTAGAATGGCCAACACCAGCACTAGCATGGGTATGTTTAATCCTCAATTCCCACAGTTCAATGGGAAAAACTATGACTACTGGGCAATAACCATGAGAGCCCTGTTTGCTTGTCAAGATTTATGGGAATTAGTTCAAGATGGTTTTGAAGAACCAACAGATGAAAATGAGTTTAATAGATTAACTCAGGCAGAGAAAGACCTATTGAAGAGTAATAGGAAGAAGGATTCAAAATCCCTTGTATTTTTGTATCAAGCAGTGCACCAGAGTGTGTTTCCAAGGATAGCAGCAGCCAAGACATCCAAGGAAGCATGGAAAACTCTCAAGACAGCCTATCAAGGCATGGAGAAAGTGAAGACAGCAAAACTACAGTTGCTGAGGAGAGATTTTGAGAATCTGAACATGAAAGAGTCAGACAATATTGACTCATTCTTCACACATGTGATTTCTTTGGTCACACAGATGAGGACTCATGGAGAAGTTCTTGAAGAAAGGAGGATTGTGGAGAAACTATTGAGGGTCCTACCCTCAAAGTTTGAAGTGATTGTCACCACCATAGAAGAGACAAAGGATCTCTCAAACTTTTCAGTTGATGATCTTCATGCATCACTGATAACATGTGAGCAGAGATTGATTAGAAATGAAAACTCATCTCTAGAACAAGCCTTCAAGACCCAGATGTCTTTTGGAACAGGAAGAGGTCAAGGCAGAGGAAACAAAAGAGGAAGAGGCATAAGCCAGAACAAAGGTGGAAGGAATAGTCCAACAAATGCTCAAGGAAGAGGTAGTAATCCAAATCAGAACCAAGGCCAAGGCAGTAGCCAACAATGTGGACATCATCATGATCAAGGACAAAGGTATGAAAAATCCAATGTCCAATGCTATTATTGTAAAAAATATGGGCATTACGCCAATGATTGTAGGAAGAAGCAGCATGATATGAGTAATAGATCAAATGCAAATGTCACTAGAGAAAACATCAGTCAAGATAATGTGTTGTTAGCTTGTAACATGGCTGAAACAAATAGTGAAGACATATGGTTTTTAGACTCAAGTTGCAGCAACCATATGATAGGAAACATAGCCTTGTTTTCTGCTTTAGATCAAAATGTGAAATCAGAAGTCACACTTGGGACTAATAGCAAAATTTCTGTTATGGGATAAGGAGAAGTCAAAATATTTAAAAAGAAGGGTGAAACGAAAACCATAACAGATGTCTACTATGTCCCTGGAATGAAGTGTAACCTTCTGAGTATTGGACAGCTTGTCCATAAGGGATACAATGTTTTCTTTGAGAATGATGTATGCACCATCATGGATAGAGCACCCAGCAAATGATGCATTGCTGAAGTGAACATGACAAGGAACAGGATGTTCCCTCTTAGAATTAGGGTAGATTTGAAAAACAAAGTAATTGCAGCAGTTACCCAAGAGGCTTTCCAAAGCATGCAAAAGGATGAAAATTGGTTGTGGCACTTGAGATTTGGACATCTCAACTTTGGAGGTCTTAACTTGTTGAGTAGAAAAGGAATGGTAAGAGGATTACCATTGATAGAGAAACCGGACAGCCTTTGTGAAGGTTGTATCTTGGGGAAACAACACAGAGAAAGTTTTCCATCAGGGAAAATCATAAGGGCAAAAGGCACCTTTAGAGATTGTCCACTTATATGTATGTGGACCGATGCAAACTCCATCACTAGTAGGCAGCCAATATTTTCTAACATTCATTGATGATTTTACAAGAAAAACTTGGGTTTATTTCCTAAAGAACAAAAGTGAAGTGTTTGAAAAATTTCGAAATTTCAAAGCACTTGTGGAAAATCAAAGTGGGCTGTGTATCAAATTTTTTAGAACAGACAGAGGAGGTGAGTATATCTCCAAGGAATTCCTACTGTTTTGTAGAGAAAATGGAATACACAAGCAGTTTACAGCAAGGTACACCCCACAGCAAAATGGAGTTGCTGAAAGGAAGAACAGGACCATCACGGATATGGCGAGGAGCATGTTGAAGGAAAAGCATTTGCCAAATGATTATTGGGTTGAAGCTATAAATTGTGCAGCGTATATTTTGAATAGATGCCCAACAAAAGCAGTTATGAACAAAGTACCGGAAGAAAGATGGAGTGGGAGAAAGCAAGGAGTCACCCACATGAAAGTTTTTGGATGTGTGGCTTATGCACACATTCCAGATCAGCTAAGGAGGAAGTTGGACAGCAAAGGGGAGAAATGTATTTTCATTGGATATAGTGAGGAATCCAAAGCTTACAGGTTGTATATCCCATCTACCAAGAAATGTTTTGTGATTAGAGATGTTCAGTTCATTGAGGGGGAAGCTTGGGATGGAAGCATAGAGAAAACAGTGAATGTTAAAAACTATTTGTCTCATGATGAATATGATGAAGAGATGGCTGAAACATATCCCCAAACTGCAGTACCAACACAAGGGCAGCAAGCGACACCCTTGAGGAGAAATGAGAGTGCTTCTCCAAGCACACCACAAGGAGGAGATTCAAGTGCATCTTCAAGCACTTGCACACTGAATGAAAGAGGTAAAAAGTTTAGAAACTTAAGTGACATTTATGATGAAGGAATGAATTCCTTATTTGCCTTGTATTGTCATGTTGATGATCCTATTCATTTCGAAGATGCAATTAAAGATAGGAAATGGATAGAAGCTATGGATGAGGAGATGAATGCCATAGAAAGAAACAAGACATGGGATTTAGTTGAGTTACCAAAAGGTAAATAAGTCATTGGAGTCAAATGGGTCTACAAGACCAAGAGCAATGCTGAAGGCAAAATTGAAAGACACAAGGCAAGGCTGGTTGTTAAGGGATACAAGCAACAGTATGGGAGAGATTATGAGGAAACTTTCGCACCGGTTACAAGAATGGAAACCGTGAGAGCAGTGCTATCCATAGTAGCACAAAACAAGTGGAAATTTTACCAAATGGACGTGAAGTAAACATTCCTAAATGGAGTGTTAATGGAAGAGGTTTACGTTGAACAACCTCTAGGCTATGAAAAGAAAGGCCAAGAGCACAAAGTGTGCAGATTGAAGAAAGCTCTTTATGGCTGAAGCAAGCACCAAGAGCATGGTACAGTAGGATAGATTCCTATCTACTGGAAAATGGATTTGACAAATGTGAGGGAGAACCCACCGTCTACATCAAAGAAAAGGATGGTAAGATTTTAATTGTAGTATTGTATGTTGATGATGTAATTTTTTTAGGTAATGATGACTACCTCATTGAACATTTTAAATCAGTCATGAAAGAAGAATTTGAGATGACTGACATGGGTTTGCTGAGATACTTCTTAGGAATAGAAGTAGATCAAAATGAAAATGGAATTTTTATCTCTCAAGCAAAATATGTAAATGAAGTGTTGGGCAGATTTAATATGCAAGAATGCAAGGCTGCAATCACTCCCATAAT
>APFE030195309.1:115596-129038 GCA_000404065.3 Pinus taeda | reverse complement strand
TGATATTGCACATGCAGTGGGAGTTGTAAGAAAGTACATGAAAAATCCCAGAAAAGAACATTGCATGGCAGTGAAGTGGATTCTTAGGTATTTAAGAGGTACCACAATTCAAGCATTATGCTTTGGTGTTTCAAGCATTTCTCTACAGGGATATGTTGATGAAGATATGGTAGGTGATAGAGATAATAGGAGAAGCATAACAGGGTATGTGTTTACTGTAGGTGGAACAACTGTCATTTGGGTCTCAAAACTGCAAAGTGTTGTTTCACTCTCAACAATAGAAGTAGAGTATGTTGGTGCTACAGAGGCTAGTAAAGAAATGATTTGGTTACAAAGGTTTCTGGATGAATTGGGTAAGAAGCCAGAGATGGGAAAGTTATACAGTGATAGCCAGAGTGCCATACATCTTGCAAAGAAATTTGCATTTCATTCCAAGACTAAACATATACAGCTCAAGTACCATTTCATACGTTCAACGTCGGAAGATGGACAGTTGAAGCTGGAAAAGATACACACTAGCTAGAATCCTGCAGATATGTTGACAAAAGTTGTAACCAGGGAGAAACTGAGAATTTTCTCAGTTTCAATTGGTATTCAAGTATGATGAAGAAGATGAGAAACAACCAAGTCCAAAGTGGAGTCCTTGTCCAACAAATAAAGTAGCAGTGGAGTTGCTATAATCAGTCTTCAAGTGGGAGATTGTTAGGTGTGGAGCTTGATTATCTTCTGTATTCAAAGGTATCGCCACATTGGACCCTAGTTCGTAATGGGGCGGCAACGCCACCTGTAAAATATTCACTGGAAGGGGGGTTGTAAAATATTCGCTAATAATAGATGTAAAATTGCCTTGTAAAATGTTGTAATTTCGTAGTCAATCTAGGCCTTTAATTACGCAGATATTTGACGGTAGAAGTTATGTTTAATTTAGGGTTTTTTGCCCTAGAAGGTAACCCCTCGCTATATATGAGGGAATTGTATTGCGTCTATGTATATCAGTATTCTGAGTGAGGAAGAGAGAGGAGATTGAGAGCGAAGAGGGAATTACAGGGAATCTGTTGTAGGTTGTATCTCTTTATTTTGCTGGATAATATAAAAAGAAGGATTGGTTGTTTCTCTGTGGACATAGCCCAAACTGGGTGAACCACGTATATCTGTGCCTCTCTTGTTTTATGCATTTTCTTTGTTTATATTTCTGCAATATTTTATGTTTTCCATTGCTCTGTAATATATAATTCTCTATCAAAAAAGACTGTGCCCATGACATAGTCACATACAACAACCTGAAACTTAAATGTCTGTCTCAAGTCTAGAAAAGCAAATATAAAGGCTAAACTGATCTTTTGTTTTAAAACATCACATGCCTCTCGTTGTTTTCCTCCCCACTGGAAGACCTTTTGCACAACTTCCAACAAATGCAAATGAACTACAATAGAAGAAAAATTAACAAAATTTCCCCTCCAACATTGGGCTGCTCCCAAAAAACCTCTTATCCAAATGATTATCTTGAGCCTGCCTGTGGAAATTATGAGCAGAGAAAAGGCGTCTACAGCTTCACAGGTGTTATCCTCCATAATGTCCCAACTTCAAACCACTTAGGTTTCAGCAGCTAGCCCTGCTAAATTAGAGAGGCCTCTCTCTATGAGCTCACAACCAATGATGATTGGAGTGGGAAAAAATGTTAGGCTAGTTATTACAACACTAAGGTTTTGTAGATTTAGGGTTTGCTGGATCTGAGGTACAAATTAGGGAACTAGATCAGGTCTTTAAAGTTTCAATTGCATGAGATATAAAGGAGCAAGGTAGGCATGCTTTTGTGATAGCTTTGGAGTTGGTAAATGTAGTGTTGGGTTGAATAAGTAAGAAAATCAAGATGAGCATGCAAACCATGAATTCATCTATCAGAAGACTGAGCACATAAAATGAGATTACTAACAAAACAAAGCTTAATTATAAGAATTTTGTTTAATACCTCTTAATAAAATCACTGAAAGGCATAGATATGGAAATGAAACTAATTTATCATTCATATAAATGTTTAACAGGAGAAAAACAATACCACAAACTCGCACCACAAGAATTCTTAAATAATAGCTGCAACTTGGCCTTTGATTTCCTATAAAAATATGGTGAAGTACAAGCTACAAGATTTCCACTCTTTGATGTCCAACCCTCAGTCTAACTGAAAACTAGATACATATAGACCAAAAAAAACTTCCCCACTCTCAGGGGTCATATCCCTCAGTGTAGGAACTGATCACAAGAATATCTCCAACAAGATCTAATGACTAGGGAGGTTACCAAACTCTCCTCAAAACAGAGAAATTGATACATTTGACTTCTAACAAACATTAATGATGATGAATCTGCATCAAAATGACTCTAATAAGACATATTTACCATCATTTTCATCAATTATATCATAAAATCCAAGTTTGATTAAATAAAATTTGAAATTTGGACAAACAGGAAAAAGTGTAGTGCCACCTACAAAAGCATAGCACCACCTACAAAAGTGCAACAGGCATAAGCGCAATGCCAACTTTTAGGAGGTTTTTGAAGGCCTTTCATTGCTCCAAATCTAGCTCTGAATATATCAATGGAAAGCCTCGGATGTCTAGTTGTCATTAGACACCTCAAGCAAGAAAAATGGAAACTCCAAGACCAAGAAAAACTCATTATCCCACAACTACTCCAAAAGCGCATCACCTAGTCTAGTAAGGTGGCAAAAAGTGGTTTTTTGACTTGGTTTTGGGCATTTTCTTCAAACCTGTTTGCTAACAAGGCACCGAAAGTGGATAGTTGGCATGTATAGGTAATTATCTATCAATCCATATAAATTTTTTGGCATTTGGAGGTTTGAGGAAAAAGCGCAACGCCTTTGGTTGAATTGTTCTGCCTGTTTATGCCAAAAGTCACAAAAACTCAAGATTATTCAAAATTTCTTCAAAATTGTTTCAATTTTGGTTCATAAAGCTTTGAAATGAAATTTGAAGAAAGGAGGGAGGCTTCAGCTAGCAATTCAAGTTTATCTTTATCTTTTTACCTTCTTAGGGTTTTCCCTAACTTCTTTTTCAGCTGCTTGATTCTGACTTGGGAGACCTTGTTTCTAGTACAATAGTGCATGGTCATATGCCTCTGAAGTCTTGTGGCCCCATTGGCCCTCTTAAGGAGCTTTTCCAAGTGTAAATTGACTCTATCAAGCCAATTTTCCCTATTTTCCTCAAAATATTCTTCAATGGACTTGTCAATGTTTTGTTGCCTTGGTGGAGAGGATGTTTCAATTATTTTCTCTTCTTTCCTCTTTTCTTAGGCCTTCTAGCCCTGAGTTGAAAACCAGTGGCTTCAATATCTTCTAATTTTATCACTGTTTTACCTTTGGCACCATATTTCTCCAAATCAGCTTTAGACTTATCAAGAAAAAATTGCTTGACTTTGAGTTGCTTATTTTCTTGCTGAAAGAAATAATTCGAAAAAAATGCCTCGGAAAACCTACTCTTCAGCTCTCTAATCTCAATCTCTTTCTCCTGGATAATATGTTATGAAGATTTGACCTCCTCATGCACTTATAAATATGGAATATCAGTGTCAAAATGAATATGTGCTTCTTCATCCAATGGTGCCTCATGATGTTGTGATGATGTAGGCTTGGCCCTTTCAACAATGTTTGGAGAAAACACAAGTCTTTTCCCTCTTGTGTAGGTCTTGGTCACTTCTGTCCTAGGAGTTCTTGTGATAGCTCTTCTTGTGGAAGCCACCTCTTGTTGTGCTGGAGAAGACAAAGTAGTAGAGTGACTACTTAACTTAGCTGGAGAAGGCAATAAAGATGTTGAATAGATGAAACCACCCCAAGACAAATTAATTTGTGCCAGCTGATGGAAATTCAGGATCTTGACCAAGCCATGATGAAACAAACTGGCATGATGATCTTCTCCCAACCTATGCACCTTCTCTACCATCTTAACCATGCTTCTGTGAAGGTAATGAGTGTTAAGTGATAAAAGGTGTCTTTTTAACTCCTAATTATCTTCGTATTAATTGTCAACCTAGGGACGATTTTTTATCTCAAGAGTGTACTCAGTCTGAGGCAGTCACTTGCTCAAGAGTAATGTTTTGCAGTATAGTGCTTTAAAATGAAAAGATAAATGAATGCTGGAAACAAAATCTAATTGGAACAACAAGAAATTGAAATGTTATGAACTAAATCACTCACTCAAACAATCATCAATCGAGGAATCAGTAATGATAACTCTCTCCCCTGTAAACTGATGCAAATGAAAATCAATCATAGGCAAGATCCCCAATTTGAGAACTTAGACAGTAGTAGTCAGTGTCCTTTATAGTTGTTGATCTTTCAATCGACACTAAAGAAAATAACTGGAAATGGCAATTCAATTGGAAATGCTCACTAAAACATAGTTGCTGCAATATCAGTTAAAAGGTGAAATCAAATCCTTGCATGAAAGAGATAACAACTAAGCCTATTTGAATAGAAACAGTAAATTAATGGAAATGAACAACAAAGCTAAAGTAATGGAAATGAACAATAATCTAAAATATAACGGAATAGTAAAGCTAATTAAGTGGAAACACACAGTGACTGTAAATTAAACTGAATCAACAATCTTATCCTAGCAAAATGAACATTAACCACATGTATAATAGGAATAGCAATCACAGTTATAATTGAACGGTAATTAAGTGAAGATCAATTGCAGTTGTAAGTGAACTACAGTTAAATGAACAACAATCGCAACTGTAAATGAACAATAGAATCTGAATTAGAAAGTGCAATATTATTTTAGAATGAACAACATGACATTTTAAGTTATGAATAATAATCTTGCTATCAATGCAATCCAATCACAATTTTGATATAACAAGGTGATTCAACGAAATGTTCAGAAGCAAAAGATTACTAAATAAAAAAAATTAAAGAAATGAAAAGGAAATCAAACCATCAGACAAAACTTTAAAATAATGATACAAGAAGCAAGTGGATCCACCAGGGCTAGGCCCTTACCCACTAGTGAAGCACCACCCGATTACTTCAGGAGATGCGAAGGAACTGCAATTGTTTTTATATGTTAATCATTGCATAAACATTACAATAGTTTCGTTCTCTGCTTCAACAACGAGAGTCAACAATAACAGTGACAATTTCTCAATAGTAATTCTCTCATTCCTCTTATCCTATCCTATCTATCTCTAATCTATTTAATTCTCTATCTAATCATCTATCATGAATCATGAATCTCCACCTTTGATCTCTGTTTTCATTTAAATGCAGAGAGAGAAAAAAGCAGTTACAACAGAGATGATTACAATATGATTCTCATTACGAATTTGGATTTCTCACAACAAATTGATAAACAAGATCCTATCTGGAATATTTGTCCATCAATCATTCAATAGGAACAGGTCAAATTTGGCATTGCATCTGAGATATTTTGGAAAACGGCCACAACAACAAATATAAGAAAAATGTCTTTAGAGAACCTTCCGTTTCTCTTAGCACAGACTAAATTTTGGAAAACGGGTCATCATGAAACTAATTTGGTCCGTTCAGGAGAAAACACATGTTTCGGATTTTCCAGATTCTTCTCCATTTACCCAAAATGTCCAATGAAAAATTGTCACTTTTTATTCCAGTGAATTTCTGAGTTGGAATATTTAATGATGAACTGGAGATCAAATCTTCAATTTGGAAAATATCTTGGAGACTAAAATGGTGAAGAAATTTATTAATAAACCATCATTGGTAAAAACATGCATAAGAATCAATTTATTAAAAATAAAGGAGAAGAAATAACATTTATCCATAAGAGCATAAATAATTATAAGATGGAATTATATGATAAACCATGACAAATGATGTGATAAAGAATGGTAGAAATGGATGAAATAGGTGTTAAAAAGTGATAATAATAATGACATATTAACGACCCAACATACCCCAAACTGAATATATTGCATCTTCTCATGCAACCCAAAGACTCTGTGTTAACCAAGCAATGGATTCTTCCTCAAATAATGAATATTCAATTTTAGCAATGTTGATGAAGGCGTAACAATTTTTTCATTGACGTTCAACTTATGTGTATATGAAGTTGCAACAAAATATGATAAAAGTAACAACAAACTTCATTAACCATTTTCTTGAATCCAACAGTGTTAGTTATGAATAGAAACAAATAAGATGCATGCAAAAATTTCAATCAGAAAAACTTTTGTATACATGCAATACTAATATTTTATCAAATCAACAAGTTATGGCAGAGTGCTATAATCATATCGCACACTATCCCATAATGCATACATATCCCCCTCCAATTGGAAAAGGGATTCCATGAGCATAAAGCCTATGAAAGGTGTTACGTTGATGGCAAGGTAAGGGAATGAACAATACAACAGTAAATGAAGCATAGTACACATATCAATGATAGGACGGCGAGAGTTAGGGTTATAATGAGAGCAGAATGTGTAAAGATAGTTATGAATAAGAGAAAGGATGCTTTGGATTTATGATAAGTTATGCGAAAAAGAAAAAGGACAACAATATGCCAAAAATATGCTTTGTTGACGGTATTCTAGCTGAAAATGATGCGATTGATTTGAAAACAATTTCTCATGCATAAAGGTTCAAAAAAGGGAAAAAATTAAGGAAATAGCTTCTCTAATAAAAAGAAAGAATTAAAAAAGGGTATTATAGTAATAATTGACGATAAGATATAACTTCAATACCATAAGTAGAGCCTCTGCTGCCAGTAGGCGTCCATAGCCTCAGCAGGGTTGCTTTATAACCCATATGAGCTAGGATCCTCAATTTATAACGAAAGAGTTTCAGTGTTGTTCAATAGAAGAGATCAGTGTGCTGTAACAAAAGTGATCAGGTTGGCTCGTGATGAGACCTCCTGTTCCTAGGATATTTTTGTTATCTAATGGATCATAACCCTGGTGTGGTGGCCATAATGGGAATGTCACTTTGTTACAGTCTTATGAACATGGTAGGTTGGCTTGTAATGAGACCCCCTATCCTCTATTTGCGAACAAAATTTTGTTTATTACATATTTTTATAATAAAAAGAAGGAAACTCAGTACTCCTTAAGAGCAGGGATGGTGGAAGAAGTTGAACATGTCAATAGAAAAAAAATATACCCATAATCTCATTTAGTACAGACAGAGAAGATTATAACTAGGAAGGGTGGAACCAGCATGGTATTAAGATGATCAATCAATATCATGTACAATAGAAAATGATGCACTAAAGTAGTATATAAATAATTGTGTCCCTTTTGAAAATAATCTATCATCAAGGAGTTTTCCTGTTAAAGATCATAGCATGAATGATATTAACTCGCTTCAATAGAATCCATAATTCTTATCCTCATAAAAGTAGTGCACTTCATGCCTTGAAAGGGAATTAGTAAAATGTGGTTGAAATGAATTAGGAATAATCCCACAAGAAGAAGGAAGGATTATTCTCGAAAATACTCCCAAAGTGTTGTTCCTTTGAAAGAACAACAAAAACACTCAAAAGGGTGTTGTTCCTTGTAGGGAACAACAAAGGAAATGCACGCAAAAAAGGATTGTTCGGAGTTATCTGAGCAGAGGAGATATGATGGATATCATAGGGTATGAGGCCATTTCATATCATCAAACATCAAGTCTCCATCATTTGTCAAGATGTCATTCCAAGGAACAAGCCATTCACCACACATAAGGGACGATTTTTCTTCAAACTATGTTTTTGGGCAAGAAAAGATGAATTTGAGAAAAGTGAGAGAGGTTTTTGTCCATAATTGACTTACGAAGAAAAATTTCTTTTGTTTTTTACACAGGTTTCATGGTTTGGGAGAAATATCAAAAACATAATTTGTTTCAGGAGGGTTAATGCACCTTTGGAGTGACCTTGGTAAAATCATTTTTTCTCCTATATGGGATTCCCGAATAACTTGATTGATGAGTCAACTGATAATTAGACAAATAGATTTCCAATGAGCTATCATGAGCTCAATTTGGAGTTTAGGAAGGCCTTAAAATGTTGACTGTAACATCACTATGCATTTCGGCAGCCTCATTCTGCTCATTTTGACTAGTCTTGAGAGATTGGACTTTTGACAGAGAAAATGAACTCTAAATTATAAAATTCAAGATGTTCTAGATAGTAGACTCGACAACCTTTCCAACTAGGTATTGTGAACTCAATTTGGCTAAGGAAAAGGCCTCCAAAAGTAGGTGGAAATTGGTGCTGCATTTTTGACTAGTTTTCCCAAAAAGGGTTGTTCCTTTGAAAGGAACAACATAAATGTGAAAGTGTTGTTCCTTTGAAAGGAACAACAAAAATGCAGAAGTGTTGTTCCTTTGAAAGGAACATCAAAAATGTGGAAGTGTTGTTCTTTTGAAAGGAACAACAGAAATGCGAAAATGTTGTTCCTTTGAAAGGAACAACAGAAATGCGAAAATGATATTCCTTTAAAAGGAACAATAGAAATGTGAAAGTATTGTTCCTTTGAAAGGAACAACAAAAATGCAAAAGTGTTGTTCCTTTGAAAGGAACAACAAAAATGCACAATCATAAAATGCATGCACGCAAAAAACGAATTAGTTGTTCACTGCATTGATGCTGAGGATGGGTTACAATTTGAAGGAAGCAATATTTGAAACACAAAATATAAAAGAAATCAGAAAAGAAACAACATTTTATTTAAAAATAGTATGTAAATAAATGAATAAAGTTACAACAGCTATGATGTTATTAAAAAAATGATCTCTTTGAAAAATGTTTTGGTGGCAGAGACATGACATAAATCTTCAAATGGAAATCAATTCTTCATTTCTTCTATTATGAATCCATTGGGTAATGAGTTGGATGAAATTTCCTTGTTTCATTAAAATTTCTTTCAAGAATTGCTTGTCCATAAATTGACCTTCTTTATTCTTCTAGGACCTGCAAAAAAACGAGTATCTATCTGCAATGAAACATTAAATCATGGAGAAAGAGAGGTGATCGGGCTCCCCTAATCCATGAATTATTGATAAAAACAACAAGTAGTTACTTGTTATAACAAATCCAAAGAGAAAATAACAAAGTAAAATTTATTTGTCACTTATGGGAGAGCAGTGGCCAATCATGCTGACCTGTAGTGTTTTAATCACAACTTCTTTGTTTTTCGTCAAATTTGAGTGCTTCCAAAGCCACATGAGAGATAATTAAAAGGTATATCTTCAATAGAAATAGATTTTAAAAATTCAATGATATGATATGTCAATTTTACATAGAACAACCTGCATAACAGAGTCATTTTTGATTACCCCACTTAGAACAATAGTGGATATTTTAGGCATAGATTCTTATTTTTATGTTGGATTCGAATGATTCAAATTGGAAATGAAATTAGATTCATTTATTTATCTCAAATAGAAACATTTTTTGAATATAAGAATAATTGATAGGTCAAATACTCTAAGTAACAACCGGAAATATAGAGTTTTAAGAGTGCTGATTTACGATAGATAGTCAGTATTTTGATCATAACTTCCTCATACGATATCAAAAATGATTGATTCCAATCTCCTTGTAAACTAGATTCATAGGGGAATCTACAACAGAAACAGGTTTTAAAAATTCAATCATTTAGGCCTTAAAAAATGGACCGTCCCAACTCTGTTCCTAAGCTGCCTACTAGACACCTTGTCAATGTTTTGGTTCTAACTTTTTTGTTTCAAATCCAAATTGAGTGATTAAAATTGGGTTGAAAAGTAGGAATTAAGGGCTACTTGGGATAGAAATATGTTTTAAAAGTATTCCCTTTTGGCCCCTCAAAACATGACTGTCCCGGCTGTGTTTTCAGAAATTTCATCAAGCCCACAAGCCAAAAGTTCTTGAGCTTTTAAAATGGCTTGATGATGCAAACTAAAAGAAACCTCATTTTTTCCCATAACTTCTACAATTTTTGAATTTTAAACATTCTGAATCTCATTGTAAGTTTTCTCTAATGGCGCATGTGAGATAGAATGGGTGGGAAGGGTGGGTAAATTTTGCAATTCAACACTGTAAGCATGTTGTACTGGTTTATTATGGTGAGGGTGTGGAATGAGCTGAGCAGAAAATTGTGTATGGAATGGAGCATTTTGATGGTGTAGATAATTGGGTTGAGTGGATGATTTTGATAGGCAAGCAAGATTTTGTGGAAGAGCTGGAGAATGTGTTTGTGCTACAAGATGAAGGAGAGTAGTCATGCAATCATAAGGTGAACCATGCCAAACTTGCAGAAAAGATTGGTGGTGGTTATATTGAGATTGACATGGCTGCCCTAACACATTAGTATTCCATAATGGATTATGCAAGTAAGAGAATGGAGAAGAAGTTTTTTGAACCATACCTATAGGCCATGATTTCCATGGTTTTGACCTTGTTGTAGCTTCCTCATCTCTTTGAAATGATACTTCCATCCTAGATAAGGAAGAACAAATATCTATGGGATGCTCCTTTCGGTAATGAAGGAAAAACAATTCTTCAATTTCTTGACTTTTTTGAACCTGCAAAACATCCAATTTTGAATTTAGAGAGCTAATAAAATCAACTTTAAAATTTTCAAATAAAACATTGATTTCAGCTCTTATGTCTCCTTTTCTTGTAGCAAATTTGCAAAAGAAAGAACAAACATCTCTAAAATTCTTACCAGCCTTGGAGATTCCTCTTGAATACGTTATGCACAATTCACAAACATCATCATATGATAACTGAAAAACATCCCCTTTTCCTATCAGATTTAAGAGTGCTAAAAATTCATCTTTGATTCCTTTGAGTAGGAGTGTCTTTAAGATATCTTTTTCCAAATACTTATGCTTTGATGTTTGAAGGTTGTATTGAAATCGATCTACATATTCCTCCAAGCTTTCATCTTCCCCTTGTATCATACGAAAAATATCTTCATTGGATTCGCAGTAGTCTTGGTACTTCTTCAAGAATATGTTCTTCATGTCCTCCCATGTTTGGATGTAGTTCCCACCTAGGCTCTATGAACCATCGGAGAGCTACTCCTTTTAGAGTAAGAGGAAACACTTTCAACCTTTGATCATTAGTACAATAATCATATCCTCTACAAAGTATTTCAAACTCAAACAAAAATGTATCTGGGTCTTCATTTGTCAAACAATGAAAATTTGGTAGAGAAGATGGGGGGATTATGTGCATTTGTGTCACTCCTCCTAGATCTTTGATAGGGAATTCAAAAGTAGAAATGTGAGCCATTTCTTACCATAATAGAAGATGTTCTTCATGTGTTTCTTCGAGGCTCCTTCTTCAAATGTTCCTATCAATTAGTTAGTGAAATGGGTGGTACTTACATCACCACTTGAGTGAAATCATGAGTTTTGTTTTTTCAAAATTTATATTTTTTTTCTTAGTCATTCATACATAAATTCATACATTTATTTCCACCCTAAGTTCTTTAACAATCTTGCTGGAAAGCGAGCGGGGGAGCACGGCTTTCACATGATCCGTACGCAGGTTCTTACCTTCCATTTTTAATACCTAACTCTTTCCTAACAGGCACCCATCAGATGCACACTACTATTTAGAAATGGCTACACTCTGCCCAGCAATGGTGCCAAAATGTTGAGTGATAAAAGGTATCTTTTTAACTACTAATTATCTTTACATTAATTGTCAACTCAGGGACGATTTTTTATCTCAAGAGTGTACTCAATCTGAGGCAGTCACTTGCTCAAGAGTAATGTTTTACAGTATAGTGCTTTAAAATGCAAAGATAAATGAATGTTGGAAACAAAATATAATTGGAACAGCAAGAAACTGAAATGTTTTGAACTAAATCATTCACTCAAACAATCATCAGTCGAGGAATCAGTAATGATAACTCTCTCTCCTATAAATTGATGCAAATGAAAATCAATCATAGGCAAGATCCCCAATCTGACAACTTAGACAGCGGTAGTCAGTGTCCTTTACAGTTGTTTATCTTTCAATCCACACTAAAGAAAATAACTGGAAATGGCAATTCAATTGGAAATGCTCACTAAAACATAGTTGCTACAATATCAGTTAAAAGGTGAAATCAAATCCTTGCATGAAAGAGATAACAGCTAAGCCTATTTGAACAACAACACTAAATTAATGGAAATGAACAACAAAGCTAAATTAATGGAAATGAACATCAATCTAAAATATAATGGAATAGTAAAGCTAATTAAGTGGAAACACACAGTGACTATAAATTAAACTGAATCAGCAACCTTATCCTAGCAAAATGAACATTAACCACAGGAATAATAGGAATGACAATCGCAGTTATAATTGAACGGTAATTAAGTGAACATCAATCACAGCTGTAAGTGAACTACAGTTAAATGAACAACAATCGCAACTATAAATGAACAGCAGAATCTGAATTAGACAGCGCAATATTATTTCAGAATGACCAACATGACATTTTAAGTTATGAATAATAATCTTGCTATCAATGCAATCCAATCATGATTTTGATATAACAGGGCGATTCAACGAAATGTTCAGAAACAGAAGATTACTAAATAAAACAAATTAAAGAAATGAAAAGGAAATCAAGCCATCACATGGAACTTTAAAATAATGATACAAGAAGCAATTGGATCCACCAGGGCTAGGCCCTTAGCCTCTAGTGAAGCACCGCCGGATTACTTTAGGAGATGTGAAGGAACTACAATTGTTTTTATATGTTAATCATTGCATAAACATTACAGTAGTTTCGTTCTCTACTTCAACAACGAGAGTCAGCAATAACAGTTACAATTTCTCAATAGTAATTCTCTCATTCCTCCTATCCTATCCTATCTATCTCTAATCTATCTAATTCTCTTTCTAATCATCTATCATGAATCATGAATCTCCATCTTTGATCTATGTTTTCATTTAAATACAGAGAGAGTAGAGAGCTGTTACAACAGAGATGATTACAATATGATTTTCATTACAAATTCGGATTGCTCACAACAAATTGATAAACAAGACCCTATTTGGAATATATGTTCATCAATCATTCAACAGGAACAAGTCGAATTTGGCATTGTAGCTGAGATATTTTGGAAAATGGCCACAACAGCGAATCTGAGAAAATGTCTTTAGAGAACATTCGGTTTCTCTTAGTACGGACTGAATTTTGGAAAATGGGTCATCAAAAAACTAATTGGGTTCGTTCTGGACAAAACCCATGTTTCGGATTTTCCAGATTCTTCTCCATTTGCCCAAAACGTCTAATGAAAAATTGTCACTTTTTATTCCAGCGAATTTCTGAGTTGGAATATTTAATGATGAGCTGGAGATCAAATCTTCAATCTGGAAAATATCTTAGAGGCTAAAATAGTGAACAAATTTATTAATAAACCATCATTGGTAAAAACATGCATAATAATCAATTTATTAAAAATAAAGGAGAAGAAATAA
>APFE030195309.1:88076-112818 GCA_000404065.3 Pinus taeda | reverse complement strand
CTCCGGTCAATCTCAATAAAATCTTCAATGGATGAGATGACCAATAGGGTAACACTGATTTTAGGCTAGTAAACTGATCAAAAGGGTTGATTTCGGGTTTTTAGGGTTTTTGGTCGCAAATTGAGGGGATGGCAATTTTGGGTGCGGGGATTGGACACAGTTTCTGCAGGGGGTCCTTTGGGGCGAGGTAGGAGACAGTGTTGATGCCTTTGATTTGAGGTGGATGATTAGGAATGACAGGTGAGGAGTTAAGGAGAGCAAACAATAACTTTGAATTCTCCTTAAACAGTAGAAAACATTGAAATTAAACAAACTTAAAAGCAGAGCATGACAGTCATGAATTCTTACTTTAACACTTCGTTTGCTTAATGCGCAGAAGGAAAAGAAAGGAAATGATTCACATAACACACTTACAGGTACATAGAGAAACACACCATCAATACATGTAACCACAAGAATCCCAAAAAGGATTGCAAAACCCTGGTCTTCCTTAGCCAAAAATTGCAGAGATACAGTGAAATAATACAATGATAGCTTCTCCCTCAAGAGTCCAACCTTCCAACCCCTGAAAATGACTAAGAAATACATAATATAGGCAAGCTAACACCTTTCCTTGCCTCTAGGGGTCGAGCTCATCCTTCTAGGAGCTGTTTCAACCACTTTTAAACTTAGCACTAAAATCTAGGCAGTCAAAACAACTTGCCTCTATAAATTAGGAAACCAATCCATTCATTAAATATTTACTATTTCATGCATGAATCTTCTAGAATAGGTAAATGAGTGTCATAATAACATGAAAATACATTAATTACATCCAAGAGAGTGAAAAATCTCATCTCAAGTCAAAACTGGTCAAAACTGGGCGAATTCCTGAGCTGTAGATGAATTTCCTGTGAAACTGCCAAACATGTCGCGCGCAGCTGCCTGACATGTCGCGCGCCTTTGGAGCTCTGTTTGGGGCACTTGCAGGTGGCCAAATTGGGCAAGAGTAGGCTTGTTGGAAAGGTCTATGAGTCTACTTTCCAACCCAGCTGGAATTTCTGAATCTGGAGTTCATTTGCCCTGTCAAAACTCAATTCTCCCAAGACTGCTTTCTGCAGTTCAAAAAGGTGGCAGAAAGTCAAATTTTGCATGTTTTTTGACTTTTTGGAGGCCCAAAACATGACAAAATCTCAAGTCCTTCCATGTGCATATGTAACTTTGCATGACAAATCTAGAAATGCTGAGTTTTTGTCAAATGGAGGTGCCGGGACGACATGTCGCGTCGGGGTTGAGACGCGTTAATGAGCAAAAACCTGTAATTAGCACAAAAAATTCACAAATGACAAAATTTTCTCCAAATTTCTTGAAATTTGGGCTGTGAGTCCCCAATCAAGTACCATGCTCCTTCAAGGAAGCCTCGGCCAAAATACGGAGGGGATCGGGCCTTTTTCTTCGTTTTAGTGCCTTTGCCAACTGCCTTCGAAGCACTTTCATCTTTGCTTTGCACACATGCATTCTTGCCCAGTAATGGTTTTTCATGTTCCTCCAAAATTTGTTATTTCGATTGGCCTTAGCCAACAGCCGCTTCAAATGAGCATTGTCCCAAATAAACATAGATTCTCGATCTATGGGTCTCAAGTCACCAGGTCTCCTACGAGCCAATTCCCGGTCTTCACGAATTTTCTGCAGCTCATACAACTTGTGCTCATCCTCCAATTGTTTGTTTCGCTGCTCTAAATAGTTGATTATCCATTTTGCCATCAATAATTTTGTTTGCAGCGAATGAATCTCGGTGCTTTGCTCTCGGATGATATCCTTGAGCTCTATGTTAGGAGAACCGGCGTCAAGATCAATAACTGGATGGCCTGACAATCTCTCCTCGATCATGGGCTGCTTGCCTCTCTCGGATACCTGTGCTGCTGTCGGAAACGAGGCCCCTTCCACCTGATGTGGAGATAACACTCGTGGTGTTGATGAAGAAGGCATGACCCCTTCCGCCTGGTGCGGAGAAAGTACTCGCCGAGCTGCTGCAAATAAGGCTCTTGGGCCTCTCTGATAGGTGACCTGAGGTGAGGAGCTGACATGTCTAGTAACAGGGATGTCATGCTGATGTGATGGTCCTCCCTCCTCGTGAACAACCTCAGGACGTGGCGGTGATGGTACTGTGAAAAACTCATGAGAGATGAACTCCTCCCATGAGATGCCCTGCTGAGTCAATTGATGCAATACTACTAGCTGAATCAAACCATGATGGTAAAGGCTCCTGTACTGTTGTGCCAGGGTCTTCCTCTGCAACGTGGGCACCATCCTCTGAATATCCTGAACGAAGAAAACCGGGATGTTCATCATCCTCACTCGGGTGAAATGCATCAATAGGCGAATGTGATATGAGTATACCAATGAGAATCTGCCCTCACAAGTAAAATAATGCATAATGAGCTTCACCATAGGAGCATACTCGTTTCTGAGAAACCTGAATGGAAATACACCTGCCATATGTCTCATGAATGCTGGCCAAACATAAGGCTCAAAGAAAACAAAATCCAACAACTTGCGCTTATTCCACACCTCACCAACATTAGGAATCCCTGTAGCCTGTGAGATCACCTCGGGTGTCAATATAAAGTTTACCCCTGCAAGGTTGACATGTCCATCATGCAAATGCAAAACAAAAAGGCGGGCCAAATCTCGGTGGTGCTGAATCCGAGAGATCCTCTCGCAAAAATCGTAGCAAGACATATACTGAAAACATGATACGGCAAGAGGACAAGCTTGTAGCTCTATCAAAGAAGTGGGCTCCTCTCGCTTATGATGTCCACCCTTACCACTCCTACGTGGCTGCCTCTGTTCCTCAATTTCTGCTGATGATTGGTCATCACTTTGCTCGTAAGTTTCGGTTTCTGACATAGTTTAGGAGCAAAGTGGACAAACTGGACTGCTGCTGTTTGTGCCTGTAAAAAATGCTGAATTTTATGCTGTTTCAAGGGGACAATGACATGAGGGAAATGTTAGGGGAGGGATCTTTTTACAAGGAATTAGGAATATAGGAACATAACAGGGAATTTAAGGAAACTATGCAAACAACATGGCAATTGGGAATACATATTTATACTCATGAATATTGGAATATCATTGCGTATGAGGAATACATGTATAGGAAGTAAACATAGGAGAATATGCATGCATTCATTAACAAGGGAACAAAGGGAAAATTGACAAAATTCTTTACATATTCACCAACAATTTCTTGTAGTTACTCATGCATATGGTGCAGCAAAATGATGGTTTGAATGTTTTGTCTTTTGATGCTTTTGGGAGAGGGGGTAGGGTTTGATTTTTTACAAGGGAAAGGGATATATGTAAACAGGGAAATGAGGGAAGAACAAACATCACTGCACATGCATTATGAATTTCATGTATTCACATAGATATCATGAAGGAAAAAGGGTAGGGTTTGATTTTTATTTTTACAAGGGAAAGGGATAGGGTTTGATTTTTCTTGCAAATTAAAAGGGAAATTGCCATGGAAACATAGGGAAAATGAAATAGAAAAGATAGGGAAAATGAGAACAAGGGGAAACAATGAAATAGCAATAAAACTCTAGCACCTTTTACAAGTTTATAAACAGCCACATGGAGTCTTCCTTCTTGCATAATTTAATCATTACAAAGATTTTCATGATGTTTCTCAACACATCCAACAGCTATTCATAAGTTGGAGAGGCCTACCTCAAAATTTTTGATGAAGAAAAGGAGCTGGAGCAATTTGAACAAGAGCTGGGGAGAGTCAGCTAGACATGTCGCGCAGCCTGCCCAACATGTCGCGCGCAGTTAAAAACTACACTCTGTGAACCTCTCTGACATGTTGCGCGCAGCCCAACATGTCGTGCAGCTAATTTGACATATCGCGCACCTGTCTTGAGCCCGATTTTGCCTCTGTTCTCTTGGAAATGCGCCCAATCACTCTTGCAAGGGTTATGAATTCACAATGAGAGTGCAAGGAGGGAGTTTGGGGCTTTTATAAATTTCATTTGAAAAAATTTCATGCCCAAAACCCACTTTCTAATGTTTTCTGATGACAATTTTAAAATTTACATGCAGTTGTCTTTTTGGTTTGCTTTTGTCCTGAAATTGACTGATTTAGTGATTTTTCTTGATTCTTTTTGCAGGTAGGTCATCTGAGGGACCTTGGCAAGGGGACCAGGGTTGCATTTTGTTGACTGAAGACTTTTGAAATTTCATCACTTTTTACAAATAAATGAAAAATGACCTTGGATTTAAAAACAGAGTTTTTAAATCCAAGGTGAATATTAACTGTACCAGATAATAAATTTAGAAGAGACAGCTTTACAATCATCCCTCTGGCTTACTGAACTCTCATTGACTTTCAAACACATGACCTTGTAATATTTTTGACCAAAACCCTAGACCTAGGAAATTGACCTCAATAGTGGCGACAAGACAAGCTTGAAAGATCTTTAATAACTGAAATGACTTAAACCAGCAATGCCAAGAGGGGTATAAACACATCAGCTCCTCCATCAGGGTTATGGCATGCCTAACGGGATGCAAAAATTGACACTGATGAGACACCTACCTATGAAAAATGCAAAGACTTTTGATCGCTGATGGAGGGCTCAAGACCGACTCTAACACATTCTATTTGAATATTTCAAAATTTATCTTATGTGGTTTAATATTCAAGAGTTGAAACAGTTTTGAAACGAAGAGACACCCTTCGAATTCAAAGAACCAAGACTTGTCATTTCATATTCATGTATGGAATACTAATAGCCATCAAAGTTCATTTATAAAAATGTGTGAGATTGGAAGGTTCTAAGGTTAGAGTGTTTGAGAGTATTTTATAATTGATTGAGTTGTTTTTCATGAGTTACTTGGCACAAAGAGACAAAGGTAGAAGAGCATATGTGGAGCAAATTTGAGAAGACGCAGAGACAAAGATGGAGGTCTATAGAGTTATAGACCAGGTAAACCAACATATTGTTTCTTGTATGTATCAAGGTATTGTAGTCTCCTTTCAGGTTGTAGCCTGAAAAAGAATAGGTTAGAACCTATTAAGGTATGAGTTGCACGTGGGTTAGAGCTTGCATTAAATTTATGGTAGTTGGAGCTTCCTTGCAAGTTGAAGCTTTCAGAAGAAATTGAGGTAGAAGCCTCATGTAGGTTGGAGCCTACAGAAAATCTAAAGCTTTTCTTTGCATCACAACAATAAATAAAAAAATGGTTCTCCCTTCATGGGTTTTCACTTATATCTGATGTCCATGTGTGTTACTTTTATGTGCTTATTTGATGTCGTTTTTCACATATTACATGTTGTTGATATATTAAATTTGCATTTTAAATGGTTTTTTATTACTCATTGAATAGTTCAAATAAACATTAAAAAGGAAAGAAAAGTTTTCCATGAATGCAATCAGACCAAACTTTTTGTCATTATCAAGTGTTGTTCTTAAATAAAAGTTGTTAGTAAATCAACGGGCATTTTTGCAGATCATCGTCTCCATATGAAAATCCAGGTTCAATAGGCCGTGGACCAAATTCAGCTTACTATTTCATATGTTTCCTGGAAGGACAAATTTATGTAATATAAATTCATTAGGTATTGCACTTATGGCATTTTCAAATATGTCGGTTGGATTTCATCACTGAAGTTGATATGAAAAGGTCTTGCAATGTTGGTTAAATGGAGATCATCTAACAATTATATCCATAAAATTTGATGCTTTGGTCTAGAAAGATGGTCCAAAGACTTTAGAGTTGCTTCTAAGATCAGTAAATATAGTGGTTGGTGATGTAGGTGAGCCTTCAACAATAAAATTTGTTGTGGAAGGGTACAATAAAGTAATTTATTGTGCTACTATACACTCCACCTGTATTGGACACTTTAATAGAGTGGATCATTTGGTGTTTACAACTTATCAGAATATTTTCAATACTATAATCATAAATTAGCCCAAATGTGAGTTGGGCAAAGTAGTAAAAGCAAACTCTCTATCACCAAATTTAACCACCCTAAAGCATCGAAGGGTTGGGAAATGCAACTAGGAACATACTTCACTTATCTTGTCTCTTCCAAATATAATGGAGAAATGGATGTGAAGTTTGAGTTTACAAAGACTATAATACTTTAATCTCAGGATATGTGTTTATCATTTATACTCTATTGGGGGAGATGGAAAAGGATTTGTAATAATTTTGTAAGTTGGACCATCAAGAGACACATATCAAAGCAAATTTGATTTCTCACAATTTACCATGCATGTGGATTTTGGTAGGTTTACGATACCTTTCTCAATTTTTTGTCTTGTGAAGTCAAACAATCTTCCACTAGATCCATTCATGGTGCATAGCTTGAGAATCTGATTTGCATCAAGAAAAAAAAAATCAATTATTAGTGTAAAACAAGTAGTGTGGGACATTAATAGCTTCAAGATTATTTTGGAATGCATAAAGGCTCTACCAGTAAAATGTATCACTAATCTGGTTTAGTATTATTCGGGGCTTATTGATAAGCTATAGGGAAATACTACCCAAAAAATAATGTTAATTGTTAAATCTTAGATCTAGTAATGAACCTAGCAAAGGGGAGAAAGTTATTAAAACTAAGTGAGTTGGAGAGAAAACAATAAGAATATCTGGCCTTGGCTCTTGTCTTTGATCAAGGAAGTAGGATTACATGGGGAATAAGTTGTTTGTGATCATGATTCCACGACAAGTAACAATAGCTTTGACATATGCTATGAGTATGTTGCATAGCAGGGGCAAGGACTTTATGAGTTGGTTTCCCATCTACTAGACAAATCCAATAACTATTTGACTCCAACCCTTTTGTTTTGGAGAATAACAACATTAGCAAGGTGGTCAAAATATCATTTGAAAATGGGAAGAAAAGCCACTATAGGGATAGCCCATATATCCTCTCTTGTAGACTACAACTTCCAGATTTGAAATTTTTCCAAAATTTGCAAGTGACAATAGCCAATAGTATTTTTTTAGAGTTGAATATTCATATAACTTATTTTTCTTTACATTTGAACAAGAGCTGTCAATTATGCCTGAGAACACTTGCGAGATCTAGAAACATGTAAAAGAGATAAGGTAGCAATAGTTGAAGCCTTGAATGCATTTGGAAAGCCATGGTGGAATAAGTTTTTGATGAGCATCGCATCTATCTTGCATAATTGTTGCCTAGACTTACATAATAGTGCATGCTAATTAAGATGCTAGTTATAAGAAATGTGATGCAACGCATCGTAACCCCTCCCTTAGCACATCACAAATCAATTTCATTGACTACTCAACTTCTTTGTATTGAATCCACTGCACTGTGCTACTCACCATGAATTTGTTATGCTCCATCAAGCTTCAATCCTTAGGTTTGTTAGTGAAAAGGAAAGTAGTGATAGAGCATTAATCGAGGGGAAATTATTGGAAAGATAAGAAATGGCCCAAGGTAAATACCAAGTTGAAGGAAGGGGAAACCAATGGTTCGATCTAATAAAGAAGCATAAGAAGATAACTAAAGTTCACAAGCAATTATTAAGGATAAGGAGAATTGGTTTAAATAACTACACTACTAGATTCTCCAACAAGCCCCGCGATGAAAAGGTGTCCCCCTTAAGGTAAATTCACCCATTAAAGCTCTATATATACACATGAATTGACACTTCATTTGTCTCACCCACTTGTTGTCTTTCTTATATAGAAAATGCCCGTGATAGCAACTAAAAAAAGGACCAAAATTTGGGCTTAGTTTTTGGCACAAATTTCTAGACATTTTTCTCCCAAGTATGGGTTTCCAAAGGAAAGTTTGTTGTCTCTATTATGCAAGTTTATCTCTTTATGATATTATTTGTTTCTACTATTTTCGCTCCATTACAGTTGATATTTTCTGTTTATAAGAAGAGAAGAGATGTTTTCTAGGTTTTCGCCTTACAGGGGTTTTGCCTTGACTTGGAGTCTACTTCTTGTGTCTATTGTATTTATTGTTTCTTCTCTTGATAATTATTTGATGAAAAAATATAATAAAGAAACATAAGATAACTAAAGTTCACAAGCAATTATTAAAGATAAGGAGAATTGGTTTAAATAACTACCCTACTAGATTCTCCAACAAGCCCCACCATAAAAAGGTGTGTCCCTTGGGGTAAATGCACCCATTCAAACTCTACATATACACATGATGTGACACTTCATTTGTCTCACTCACTCATTGTCTCTCTTATATAGAAAACACTCGTGAGAGCAACTAAAAAAAATGACCAAAATTTGGGCTTAGTTTTTGGCATAAATTTCTAGACATTTTATTGTAAACCTTGCTAAAGAATAATTTCTCCTAAAAGAAGAGTTGTTTTGTTTTCTCCCAAGTTTGGGTTTCCGAAGGAGAATTTGTTGTCTCTATTATGTAGGACTATCTCTTTATGACCGTATTTGTTTCTATTGTTTTCACTCCATTACTTTTGATATTTTCTGTGTATAATTGCTTCATGATATCAATGGCATTAGAAGAATTAATTAAAAATCATTAGAAGTAATTATCAAATCAAAAAAATTGTTTCTATTACGTTTATTGTACAAAAATTAACACTTCCTCCATTGCACTCACTCTAGTAATTAATGATATTATTAAATTATTAAAGGGAAGTGATCATTTTACTTAAATTTGTAACATTACCATTAATTGCTTCAAGATGCATGAGTGGTTCCAACCTCATTGAATTTCATATGGAGAATTTTTTATCCCTTTGAAAATTATACAAACTTGGCAATTTTTCAAGATTTCGAGATTGGCAAGATTGCAATATACCATTAGATTTTATCATGTTGAGGGCATGGAATTGAAATTTTATCAATAGCGCAAAACCTTCTATGTACCTCATTGTTGGTGGCATGGATTATTAAAGTCCTTTGTCATGACTCTAGTAAAAATGTACTCTTCACTAAAGAAAAAAAATTGATCTTATATATTAAGCTTTTTCTTATCTTATTTTACTGGTTAGAGGGTGGTATTGATCATGAGGTCTCCAATATAGGTAAGATTTTGATCATATGAAATTATTTGTTGGAACATGATGTTTTTTGGACTTTTGAGGTCATTTAGAGTCTTTGTTGCCATATTTTTTGTTCAGAGATGCAATGCACTTAGTGCCATTTTCGTTATATGCACCCTTGAGATATACACTAGAAGCTTTGTATATTTGTATATAATGGTTCGGGTTCATATGGATGTACCCAAATATACATGTTTTTCACAAAATTTGGAAATTTTAGGCATTTTTAATTGACCATTTTTTGGTTTTTCTAGTTTGCATGTTTCTATTTCACTGCTTAGAGGGTGACAATGATAATGAGGTTCCCAATATAGGAAGGATTTTGATTATTTGTGGACTCTAAAGGCCATTTAGAGTCTCTTTGTTGTTGCATTTTTTGTTCAAAGATGGATTACACTCAGTGTTATTTTGGTTATATGTACCCTTGCTACATACACTAGAAACTTGTATTTGTGTCTAATGGTTTGGGTTCATATGAATGCACATAAATATACACGTTTCTTAACAAAATTTGGATGTTTTATGTATTTTTAGTGGACCATTTTTTGGTCCAGTTTTTTCCATAAGACTTATTATGAATAACAAAATATATATAACTTCAATAACAACTCAATAATCTCTAATTTTGAATGTGAATCAGAGTTCCTTTAAAATGTCTAATGCGTTATATGATGTCTTACATGAATGGATGTATTTGCTTACCTCTTCTAACACTGATTGTAGTCATAACATAGGTTATTTAACACCTTTTGGTCTAGTTTTTTCCCATATGACTTATTATGATAACAAAATATATATAACTTCAATAACAACCGAATAATCTCTAATTCTAAATGTGAATCATAGATTTTTTTTAAATGTCTAATGCATCATATGATGTCTTACAAGAATGAATGTATTTGCTTACCTCTTCTGAGACTGATGTTGTAATCATAATAGGCTATTTAACACCTGTTGGTTTCTAAAATCAAGGTTATTTTTCATGATATAGAAGCCACGGGTGTTAAAATAGGTTTACAATTAAGTCCCTTCGTCAAGGCCCTACAACATGCATATTCCCACTACTTGGGAAGAGAAAGTTTGTTTTTAATTCAAATATAGAAACCTTATGTCATGCACAAAAGGAACATAAATCACAAGGTGAATCTGCCAGAGATGGCAAGAATCCCAAAGGCCGAGATAGAAAAAACTTTAGAGGCAGAGGTGCAACAATAACAACAATCAGGGCGATAGACAACAAAATGACTAGACACAGAAAAAATTTTCAACCTAATAAACCAAATATCAAATCTTATAGATGTGCAAAATTCGGTCATAATTAAGTTAATTGCAAGGTTCCTTGGAAGAAGATTAATAATGAATAGAAAGAGTCAATTAATGACAAGAAAGAGCAACCACCTTTTGACAAAAGTAAAACAAATGAATCTTCTCATATATAATTGCTCGCTGCAATTTCAACATTGATAATGTTTTTAATACTACATTTTCTTCATGGGAGGACACTTGGATTTTAGATTCAAGTGTTATCTGTCATATAACATTCCGAAAATATCTGTTTGAAAGTTGTAGTGATAATGTTGATGGTGTTGTATATTTCACTAATAAATCTGAAATTAAACCATCAAGAATTTGATCAATTAGATTAAAAATTCCACATTTAGCAAATTATGTTTTAAAAAATGTTTTTTATATACCACAATTTTAGACGAACTTAATGCCCCTCATTCATATCAGACAACAGGGACATTCCATCCATATTTTTGATGGCATTATTGAAATCCATAGAGCAAGGGATAATTCAATAATTATCATTGGTACTAAAGAATGTACATTGTTGAAATTAAATAGTACACCATATACTACACAATCTGCCACAAATTCAGTTATATTAGTGCAACAAAATAATATCTTCAGTTTTAGTTTATTATGGCATGCACAATTTGGTCACATCAACTATAGCAGCATTAGAATTATGAAAGAACAAAACATTAAAGGTCTCCCCACTATTCCAAGAAAACTAACACCATGTGATGCTTGCACTTTGGGAAAACATTGTAAACAACCATTTCATAATAATGTTTCTGGATCTTCAAGAAAATTAAGTCTCATACATTTATATTTATGTTGACATATGCATATACCAACTTCCAATGGAAATAAATTTATACTCATCTTTATTGATGACCATTCAAGGATGTATTAGGTTTATCTTTTGGAAGAAAAATCACAAGTTTTTGATATGTTAAAACTTTTCATGTTATGGTTAATGAATCCAACAAAATATTGGTACATTACGAGCAAATAATGGAGGTAAATATACTTCTAAAGCTTTTGAACAATATTTAAGAGTTATGGTTAATGAATCCAACAAAATATTGGTACATTACGAGCAAATAATGGAGGTAAATATACTTCTAAAGCTTTTGAACAATATTTAAGAGATAATGTCGTCAAACACCAAACTATTATTCCATATAATCCACAACAAAATGGTGTCACAAAAAAATGGGCAGGGATTTGCTTAACATGGTTAGATCAATGATGTTTTTCAAAAATCTCAAGTTAATTTTTTGAGGAGAAGCATTACCCTATGCAGCATACATTAAAAATAGTTTTCCTTCTGCCATCAATAACAAATCACCATATGAACTTTGGTCCAATAAGTTACCAGTAGTTCAGTGCTTTAAAGTTTTTATATCTACTTGTTATGCACTTATTCCTAAGCACTTTTGTTGTCAAATGCAAAGAAAATAAGGTATGCAAATTGGTAAAGGCATCTCGTGCTTGGTATGAAAAATTAACTGAACACCTCCTTAAATTGAATTACAGAATTTTGACCTAGAAGATGCAACTTAATTTGTCAAGAAGATTGGAAAATCTGTCGTATATTTAGTTGTCTATGTTGATGATTTTCTGATTACAAGAAACAATGATAATTATATAGTGTTTGTTAAATGGGAGCTGCAGAAAAGTTTTGACATAACAAATTTGGGTTTGTTACATTATTATTTAAGAATTGAAGTTGATGACCAACCCAAGCATATTTTTATCTCTCCAGAGAAATTTGTTGGACAGCTATTAGATTGATTTGGAATGCAAGATTGTAAACATGTTTATACTCCCATGGAGCAAAATTTGAAACTTATTTCGACTAAAAAAATGCATTTTTATTTCTCTAGAGAAATTTGTTGGACAGCTATTAAATAGATTTGGAATGCAAGATTGTGAACATGTTTCTACTCCTATGGAGCAAACTTTGAAACTTACTTCGACCTAACATTACTTTCGTTTTAGGAATACTTTCCAAGTTCATGCATGATCCCTATGAATGTCATTGGAATGCAACAAATATAGTGTTGAAATACTTTATTCCAAAGTCACAGATTTCCATCTCACTAAATATTTAGACTCACTTTGATGGTGATAAAGAGAATGAAGTCTCTACTTCTTGCTATTCAATGAATCTTGGATCAACAACCAATAGTTGGAAGTAACATAAACAATTTGTACTTGCAGATTCTACCACCAAAGTCAAATATGTTGCAATAGCTCAAGCCACAAAAAATCATTTGGCTTCGCAATATACTTGAAGACTTATAAGATAAGCAAAAAAATTCAACTCCTTTATTTGTCAATAATTCTTCTAAAATTCAATTCTTCTAAAAGTTCAATTGGCCAAGAATCCAAAGTTTCATGATCTAAGCAAGCACATTAACATGAAGTATCACTTGGTTCGACATTATGTAGAGGCCAAAGTTATTTATCTAACACATCATCCTACTTAAAAACAGATAGCAAATATATTCACTAAAGCACTAGGACAAGAAAAGTTTGCTAAGTTTAAAATGTTACTCAATATGCCAAATGTCCCTTCATATTAAGGGGTGGACGTTAACTAATCTTTCGAGATATTGTACATTGTTAGTTTAGAGTTGATTAGTTCAAATATCTTTGTTTTACAGTTAGCAAAATCTGTTAACTATCCTCTGCTTGTATAAATGTTAAATGATTTCACTTACTGATCTACTAGGGCACCGAGGAAAAAGGATGTTAATTATCCTCTGCTTGTATAAATGTTAAATGATTTCACTTACTGATCTACTAGGGCACCGAGGAAAAAGGATGGAGCTAAACTGCATGTAAAAAGATACAGATGGTCGATATTTAAACTGCATGTAAAAACACGGGATACAGACAACTAGCATGTTAAGAACAATAGAACAGGAAAAATCATGTTTATGAAAATGAGGTCTATAACTCATTAAATCCTTCCAAACTTGATTAAATGGCATTATCGCATAATCAAACTAGAACCGATAAGGAGACATAACACTTGTAGCCAACGGGATTTTGTTTTGGAAATTATGCTCTTGATTTTGCGTTGGTGAACATTTTTTTATTGCAAATAGGAAAGTAAATTATAAAAGCTTCCATGATATTCTATGATATTCTATATTGGAATGGCCAGAAAGAACATCTGTTTGATAACGGTTTGTTGTTATTATTAACTAGCTAACCACGGAGTAAAGGAAAAGAAAATAGGGTAATTTCCATAGCCAAATTTTGAGATTTCGTGTTTTCGTGATTACATACCTAGACACTGGTAGGATTCCCTTTGAAGGGCTGCCCAGGCTCTCCGCAGAGGATGGGCACACTTGATTTTCCACAGGCCAACAGGTCACAAGGGTTCAAGGAAGATTCGTTAAAAAAAATTGTACAGGTGCAGTCAACTGTAATAGATGAGTATCATGCAAAACAATGAAACATGATACAAATCTTACAAAGTCCAAAACCAAAAACGGAAGTGTGGAACCTAGAAAGTCTATGGAAAAGAACTTCAGAACATGAAGTAGATCATTCTGATTTTAATACCCAATCAGAAAGAAACTTGGATACATCGTTCCCTAGAAACATGCAAACTTCATCCGAAATTATTATGTTAAAACAGATAGAGACAAACATTAGATAATCTCACTGGACCTGTGATGGATGGTTATCCACACTGCATATTGTTATAGAAATCCACTTCCTTGACGGAAAATTTGTCCCAAAACTAAAGATACAGCAACAAGAAAAACTCTAAAATATATAGCAATTCTGCACCATTTTATGATTCTTAACAAGTTTCTCCACTCGGGGGTGCCAACGCAGCAGAGGGGGATGGTGGCTGGATGGTAAGCCTAGGCTATGCACCAAGGCTACCACCAGCACACCCCTTATGTCACTCATTAAACGAAGATCTAACCCACCACCCTGCATGGCTTATCAATTGAATGCATTTGTATGGGAGATGTCTCCAAAATCACCACGAGTTTTCTCAACCAAGTCCCTCGGCAAGCTTGCCATTTATGTTTTGGAAATACTACTTGGTTGTTTCCTTGGACTACCATGGTTTTTTTACTGCAAATTCCTGGTGTATAACTTGAGTGTGGAGCATTTTCCATAGGCCTTTCTCCTGCCCTGGCCTATGACAGATTTGGGGAAGGAGCTCTCTGTTTCTTTTGCTAGCTTGCACAGTGCCTTGGGTTTCTTGGCCTACATTTTCTCCAGCCCTCAGCCTAACCGGCTCAAGTGTTTCTCCCTCCTGGTGTGATAACTCGCCAAAGAGCCCATTGTAGGTGAGGTGGCAAAGGAAGAGGGGACTTGGGGGAATCCCAAGCATACTTTAGAGCTGAAGCCTCAACTCAAAGCTATCAATCACACACACCACCAAAGGTTGAGGCCAAAATTGCTGCAGTAGAAGCAAATGTTAGGCAAGAGAGGCAAAGCAACCAGACTCAAAAGCAATGGATAATTTGGCTACATGGATCCCAAACATGAGCAACACTATAGGGTGCCAGTATCATTATCTCTACACGGTTGATTTATGCTGGCATATAAAGCTCTTGATGGGCAAAGTCTTGGTGGATAAGCAAAGCCCAAGGACAACATTATGCAAAAGTTGAAACACCAGCAGCAGACAGAGGTGGTTACACGCATAGGCTACCACCAACACACCCCTCATGTCATTCGTTACAAGATTATATTAAAGATCTAACCCACCACCTGGCATGGCTTATCATATCAAATGCCTTCATATGGAAAATGTCTCCAAAATCACCATAGGAGGTTTTCTCAGCTAGGCTCCTCAGCAAGCTTGTCATTTATGTTTTGGAAACTGCTCCTCGGTTGTTTCCTTGGACTACCATAGTTTTTGCCTACAAATTCTCAGTGTATAACTTGATGGTGGACCTGATCTGGGGGAGGAGCTCTCTTTTTCTTTTTCTAGCTCACACGATGCCTCACTGGATGGTATCCTTGGATTTCTTGGCCTTGGTTCTCTTCTATCCGGATCAAGTTACTTCTCCCTCTTGCTGTGATGACTCACCAAATAGCCCGTTGTAGGTGAGGTGGTAGAGGAGGAGGGAATAATTGAGGGGGTGGCGGGTTTCCGAGCACATTTTAGAGCTGAAGCCTCGAACCAAAGCCATCAGTCACACACACCACCGGACGTTCAGGCCAAAAATTGGTGCAGCAAAAGTAAGATGTTCAATAGGAAAGGCAAAGCAGCACCAGAGGGTTCTAGAATCATTATCTCTACACACTTGATTTATGTTGACATATAATGCTCATGGGCAAAGTATTGGTGGATACACACGTGTCTAGGTACAGTGTTATGCAAAAGCTTAAACACCAGAGGGTGCCAGAACCATTATCTCTACATGATTGATTTATATTGGCATATAAAGCTCTTGACCCGCAAAGTCTTGGCAGATAGGCATGAGTTCAAGGACAGCATTATGCAAAATTTGGATGAGCTGAAGATGCTTCATCTTGATCTTGAAGGAAGACTGAAGTGCTTGGAGTTGGGCTCACCTACAGTCAACTAACCAAAACAAAGCTGAAGAAGCTTCTTCTCGACATCAAGGAAGGCTGCAGCGCTTAGAGTTGGCTCACCTACAGGCCCAACAATGCTTCCGTCCAACAGACCAGCCATCCTATTGATTTGGATATTTCTCTGTCTACCCAACTTTGAAGTTCTATTAGTCAGTTCTGTTATGTTGCTTGGATTTTTAGTTTTCCTAGTGTCCTCTGTCTCTATAGTTTTGGTTAGTTGCCCCTGATTATGAGCTTGCAAGGCTTTTTCTGTCACAATAATGTCAAACTCAATTCAAGACTGCATTGTCAGCTGGGACAGCTCTCATATGGTTTTGGCTTTGGTTATTTTGGAATTTGATAGACAGTCAGTTATTTTGTCTCTAGTCTAGTTTCCGAAGTGGCAGGCCAGAGACAAAAAACCTCTTAACATTCTGTACTCTATCTAAATTAAAGAATAGAATTTTGACTTTAAAAAATATGATTCTTAATAATTACATAAACAATAAAAAACAATAAAATTAAAAAAAATTAATTAATTAACAAAAGAATATTAGAATATCATATAGAAATTGCAGAAATTTTTCTGAGAAACTACAAAAATATAAAAATTATCATATATGTTCCCCTAAAAATGAGGAAACATTGGTGCTCTGTTTGGAAGTCCCTGCCCAATGTGCAGCAGGAACAACAAAATTGAAATATGCATTGGTATAAAAAGGTCACATAAGCCTACAGAAGACTTGGCTTCTCAGGAAATGTGCAACCAGATCGTTGTATGATAACATTTGCCGCATAATTTCCATATTTGACACATTCCTCAATAGATTTACCTAGCACCAATTGAGCTAAAAAGCCTCCTACAAATGCATCTCCTGCCAAAACAACAAAGAAAGGGAAGAGAGTTCAGTATTTTCTTGTCTACACATATGTTTGTAAACATTTAAGCATTAGACAAAAGAAAATATCCAAACCTGCTCCATTTGTATCAACAATATTTTCCTTCGGAATCAAAATCACTGGAAACAACGTAACCTGAAATGATAACAAATAGGATGAGCTCAGCATTTAAAAAAAAAAAAAGAGGACATTCAGATAACGAGAAACATTTGTTTCTTGAAAGAAGAGAAAAGCACTTGATGCAAAATTTGTCTACTCGATAATTCTCATTAAAAGTGCCATGAAACTAAACATTAACAAATTAACAGCTAATACGCTCATGACAGACCAGCAGAGATGTGGCAATTTAATTTTTAAACACCAGAAAGTCCCTTGGCAAATTACATGTGCATAGCTTCCTCCCTATCACGACTTGTGCCTCTCCTAATAAAAATCAATTATAACAAAATATGATACAAGAAGCGAAACAAGAGATTGGTATAAATTATGGTAAGAAATAAATTCCTTACAATGGTAAAAAAGAGTAGTGAGATATAAGATATACTTGAATCCAAATAGTAAGATATAAATTCCTTACAATGATAAAAAAAAGTGCACATCATTGGCACAATGGAATAGCAGAGAGAAGAAAGAGCAGAAGTCAGTTCTATGATTTACCAATGGGCAATGACAATCTTTATCAATCCTAATAAAAAACAATAAACTCAAATAAAATATATGAAACAAAAAAACAGACGAAGAATGGTACATTGGTAGCAAGACAAAAATCCCTCACAAGGAGAAAAAAAACTACATTATGTAATGTGCATAACTTCCTCTGTATCACAACTTGTATCTCTCCTAATGAAAAAAATACAACCAAAATTACATGCATGAAACAAAACAAAAGGGACTGGTAATATGAGTAAGATACAAATTCCTTCCAAGGAGAAGACAGAATACATTCTTGCCATGATAGAACACAGCAGACAAAAGAAACAGAAGAAGATTGGTTAAAGATAAGTACTTACAAGGAGAAGAAAGAGTGAATAACCAATATGATTCCAAAATGATTACACGCACTCATTACTGCTTTAGAGCACATTTTCTTTTTTATTATTTGAATAGATATACAGGGAAAATATGAAAAACCAGAGCTCAATACATATATAAATAATCTCATTAACGACAGATCATATGGTGAAACGTTTGCAAAGGCATCTCAAAATCAGCATTCAAGTGCAAATTTATTTTCAGTTTTAACCTAATACAATTTGAGTATACTAACAAACTTGGGTTAACCGTTCTACTCAATTCTCCATTACCAACAAACCCAAAATTCTCACAATACAGTTCTAAGGTCATCTGCTAAGGGTTCCTGAGCTCTCTTATCATCCAGAATCAGAATGTAAAGATGGTGATGGCCATGCCATGTCACAGACCATACTCTACATAGAGTTTGTCACAAATGTTGACTCCCATGGGGTTGCACAATTTTTACCAAGTAAGAACTCCAGACATCAACAACCTGCTCTGATACTTCAACTCACAACAGATCACATGATGAAATATTTGCAGAGGCATCTCAGAGTCAACACTGCTCCAAATCAGCGTTCTAGTGCAAATTTATTTTCAGCTTTAAAGTAGTACAATTTGGGTGGGTTAACCTTTCTACTCAATTCTCCATTACCAACAACCCCAAAATTCTCACAATACGGTTCAAATAAGGTCATCATCTGCTAAGGGTTCCTTTAACAATAGAGATTTATAGTAGACTCTAGAGATTTATAGTAGACTCATGAATCGAGATGATGTTTCTGAGCTCTCTTATCATCTAGAATCACTTTGTAAAGATAATGATGATGGCCATGCCATGTCACAGATCATAATCTACATATTGTTTGTCACCAATCTTAACTCTCATGGAGTTGCACAATTTTTACCAAGTAAGAACTCCACAGTCCAGACATCAACAATCTCCTAAGAACTAGATTGAACTCATATTATCCTTAATCATAAGGGAAATAAATCTAGAACCATAGACCAGAATGTATTTGGTTGAATATAGAAGGAATGTTGCAAGAACCAACACTTCTCAAGCACCAACACTTCATTATCAACACCACTGAAACTTTTACACTCTTCCAGTACAATATTCAAGAAAAATCTTCTCTTAATCTCAATGTCAGCTATAAACAAAAGACAAAATATCGAAAATAATTACCTTTCCATATTTTGCAACAACTACTGGATCTGAACCTTGTGTAATAACAGCTATCCTCGCATAAGTTCCACTTGCCTTTGGCAGTGCTGACATCTTTAGGGCTATTTCTTCAACATTGTCAGTCTAGAAAATGCAAAAGATTTAGTAAACATCTTACTCCATTCAAGTTCAGAAGTATATTGGTCAGAAATTAAGATCATATAATTTACCTCCCACCCTTGTGCCTTTGCAAAAGTCCTTGCTTCAGTCTCATTTCCAAAAACATAATCCATATACCTGAGGTAAAATTGACAAATATCATGAAACATTTCTAACAGTATAATAAATATAAGTTATAACAAAGGGAATTCGGATATCATAGAAGAAAGAAGCCAAATCAACTAGAAATGTTTTAAGTTCTATCTGCGTAATCATCTGCTATCTAGATATCAGACGAAAACAATGCAAAGAAGTAGGTCTTACGGAAAAACTTTCATCAATGCCTCGGTAAAAAATTCACAGATAAAAGGAGCTGCAAGATTCATCATAAATATCTGCACGACATGAGATACAAGACCATTTGGCATGGACATTGTTAGTTTGCCAAATAACCAATAACAAAATAACCCCTCTGCTTCAAGATACCAAAGTGATTACAATACACTTTACCTTCCTTTTCTGAGCTGCATGTTCAGCCACAAGTTGAATCGACTCAGGCGAGACTGTAAGGAAAAAGCCAGCAATATAAAAGAACTTGGCCTTCTCAACTGTACAACAAACAATAACTTCATTTTAAACTTAGAGCTAAGTAAAGCCTAAGCATTGTGAAAATAACTTAAAAGAGAGCAAAAACTTCAGTACATTACCTAAAGCCCAGTTTTCCGGTGATTTCAAATGTTCTGATTTGTAGCAATTTGCTGCTGACAAATTTGCAACCAGTGACCTGAACATTACAAGGTTAATATTTAAACGAGTCAAGAGAGAAAAACCTGACGAGAACAGCTGCCAATGAAGCGAATACTATGTGCATAGGTCAAGCAACTCAGGTATCTGGGGTGTCAGTGACAAAAGAACTAGTACACTGTACAATACAATAGCACACTGCTAAGAGACATTTTCAGTGCTCACCTTTCACCCCCAACGACAAGAACACCACATGTACCAGTTGGTTTTGTTTCATCCTCATAATAATGCACCTGTATGAAACACAAAAATACAGTTTCTCATATCAGTGATTCTTCAGGGAAACAGAGTACTCTTGCAAATATTGGCCAAATGAAAATATAAAGCAATGAAAACGAACTATACTGAAGATTATGGAAGTTACATTGACTCCAGCGGCTTTTGAATTTTTCTTCATCTCTGCCCCAAACTTGTCCTTACCAATGCACCCAATGTAGCTTGTTGCACCGGGAACTTGGAGGATCCACTATAAAATATAATCCACAGAAAATAACCTGATCAGACGTGAAGAGAACTAATAGCATTTGAATTAAATGATAGAAACAAGTCAATTTCAAGTAAAGAAATAAATGTTTACCTGTGCAACCTTGATAGAGTTCTGTGTGGCACCTGCATTTCATAGAATGATAGCAAACCAGAAAAGAGTCTATTAGTCACTCCGAAAGAAACACTAGTATTTCAAACCTACCGAAATCCATAATATTATTTTTAATATGCAACAATTTGATCGGATACCACACCTCCTGCGATGTACTCAACATTTTCTTTATCAGCAAGCTCTTGATACCTGATTCAATCACAAACAGAGCAAATAAACTTTTAAGAAACATTATGTATTTCTACAACAATTCAAGAGAAAAGCTACTATATAAACTCAACAACAAAATCAAAGACAAGAACTTAATGCCAGGTAGACTATATGCATACACCCATACATACATTATAGCATGCTACAGATGAGATGGATTGTGGCATGAGGGATGACAATACAAACATCGTCATAAGAAAGGGAAAATATGTTTGCATACAGTTTGGTATAATGATTTGTATTGAAGATAAAGATCCGATAAAGTTCAAAAATGACATAAACACAAATCAGGAACAGTGACTCACATCAAAGGAAATAGGTGGATTACAGAAAAGAATTGCCTTGAAAGATAATTTTATTGTCCAACAAATCACCACCAAAAGTAGGTCAATGAGACTCTAGACTCTAGACTTTAGACTATGTTACTACAGTTATTCATTAGTACTATGCTTATTTTGGGACTCTTGGACTCTAGATTCAATTTAGAGCTTCTTTGTTGATGTATTTTGGTTCAAAGATGTATTGCATTGGGCGTTATATGCACTCTCACTTGCTATTTTTGTTAGAAATCTGATAAATATGAATTATGAATGGAATCTAAAATTCTACTTTCTCCATATGAAGTCCAATGAGGTTGGATCCTCTCAAACACCCTAAAACAATTAATGCTGATATTAAAAATTCAAGTGAAAGGATAGAAAAGGAAAGTTAAAGAGAATGTAAACTTTTATTTTCAGAATTTAATATTACTTTTATTCTAAGTTTAATATTACCATTAATTTACTAGGGTCAAGTTTTGTAGGGCATTGTTTTTAGCCGTGTCATACAACAATGTACTGAACTGGCTAGTTCTCCATGAAACCAATTAGTTAAGCACTTTAAGGCCAATTTCATATCGAAACGGCTCTAGTCCGGTTGTGATAACATTGATCATGGGAGGGAGTGTGGAGAGAGTAGTAGGGAGCATGGTGGAACAAGGTGGAGGATGACAGAGTATGGAACTCCCAACAAAGGTATGCCCTAGAATTAAACCTACACGAGGGCCCCCACTTTTTTTAAAAGGCCTTCTTCATTTTCAAGTAAGACGAATCACAAGAGCATGGGAGTAGTGTGGCAACAGCACACGAGCATGGGAGAATCATGGGGGAAGTATAGGGAGTTTTAAACCTACACAAGGACCCCCACTTTTTTTAAGGGCTTTCTTCCTCATTTTCAGGGATGGAGAATCCCAAGAGCATGGAGGTAACGTGGCAAGAGAACACAGGGACAAGTATGGGAGGATCATGGGGGGAGTGTGGGGAGAGTGACAAGGAGCATTTTGGAGCACGGAAGGGAGTGTGGAACTCCCAACTGAGGTAGGTAGAATCATAGGAGACCTGGAATCATTCTCCCTGGGCATTCTTGTGCAGAGCACAATTATGGACAAGGAGCGTCCCCTAGTAGGACACTCCCAATATGAGTAAGAAAATATATAAAATCTAAGAACAAAGCCACAAGAAGCTAAGAAACTAGTCCAAGACAAAAAAAAATGACTGACATAGAAAAAAATGAGTACATAAGTGAAATCTCTATCTCAATAAGTGAAATCTCCATCTCACTAAGTACCTAGAGAGATAAGTGTAAAAACAAGGCACCCTAAGTAAATAAATAAGACTGGCTGGCATGGATCCATTTTAACCCTAGAGGGATCAAATCCCTTGAAGTGCAAACCTTGAGTTTTTGTATTATTGAAAGATTTGCATATTGAGAAATTAGATTCCCCTTAAAGGTCAATAGATCCAGGGTTGAGATGGATCTATGCAAGTGTAGAGGCAGCTTGCAACTCAGAGACAACAGAAAACTTTGCAAATAAACAACAAGGAAAATAGACTAAATTCACCCAAAAAGAAATCCCTTTTCCCAAGCCAAACTCTTCGTGTCTACAAAGCTTGCCAAATACTCGCATGGGAAAACCATTGACTCAGGCCAGTTCTAGTGTGTGCCCTGTTGATTCAGCCCGGTCTTCACATGGACCAGGTACAAAAATGGAATAAGGATTCAAAATTCTCCTTAATTGCTAGCAATAATAATAAACCTAATATGATGACTGTCAGACCTGACTTTCATGACAATATGTAGCAGTGGTCAAACAGTAAAACTTATGTTACATGTGAGATCTCAATAGCAAGCCATATACAAGTACTTGAAGACTAAAATTACCGAACTGGTCAGGAGCACCAACATCTAGAGCAAAGTAGGTGACAAGAGATTGTCCAAAATGATTGGGAGAATGGGCAATAACCACCAAAGAACGAACACTTCAAGCATGGGTAGATAACCAGGGCATTGGTCCATTGATGAGATCAAGGGAGTGTTGAGCAGAATCCATTGGGGCTGCATGTTTGCCTGGATCTGCCCCACCAAACTGTATCAGTTTCAAAGGAGTAAAACCCAATGCAAGGCCCAGGCTATTTTGGTAGAATAGTAACCGGTTGGACTGGGCAGCCCCTTTTGGGGGTATGTTTCTCAAATCACTTGTAGAAAACACATTCCATTCCAAGATGATGGTGTAAAATCAAGATCACTCAAAAACTCAGGGAATGGTACCTGATGGGATGAAGGGAGTGTTACGCTGTCAAGCAGCATTATATTTTCAACCAAATCTGCAACACCCAAATAGTATTAGTTTCAAAGAGATAAGCCAACTGCAAGCCCTGCACAGTTTTGGCAGAATAACTACCCCACGGAAGTCTCTAAACAGGGCAGCAACCTTTGAGAATTGTTTTTTAAAGCACTTCCAAAAAGAATCCTGGATAAGGATATAAAATCAAAGTACTAAGAGACTAGAGGAATAATAGTCACATCAAACAGCAGTACAAAGGGCCTATTAAAACGAAATTTTGAGAACACAAATTTATTGGCATCCATGCAGATAGATACATCCGAGACCTACCGCATTCAGCATATCAATTAACGCTAATAAATTGGTCAGGACATAATCGCGTGGCGACAGTACAATAGATCAATTAAATCTAAGGGAAAATCGAACTCCCGTCAATACTAACTTACAAACAAGTTAGTTTTAGCTGGATCCAATGACTATTGGCGATGTTTCCCTATAGTTGGTCACGATTTCAAGTCCCATGGAATAATTTAAAGCCGAAAGATGAGAGATCCATCAAATGTCTTACAAAGATGAGAGAACACAGATCCAGCTAAAAACTAACAGCAAACTGAGAACGTACATTGGAACGTGATGTGGCTCTGCCAATATCGCGTTGTTGAGCTTCACATCGTATCTGGAACAAAACCAATTAAAACATATTAGTATTCACTGTATTTGCAGAATCTAAAACCCTAAAACCCAGAAGTTTTCAAGTCAGAAAACGCTCACTTTTTCAAAAACTCCTCGTCTACAACAGCAGAGATGTCCAACAGGGGGTTGCCCATGCCGAAGAGCACACCTTCCGTAGCCATTTCCTGTCCCTTGGTAGAATCGACTTCTGTGTTTCTTTTAAGAATCGATCGCGAGACGCCTGACTGCTACGAAGAATTTGAAGTGCTGCAACTACTCCCCTAGCTTCACTACTTATAAAGACGGGTGTCTCGGTCCATCGCTGTCCAATTATTTAAATAATAGATATCGTAATTTAGTAAATTTATTTTATTTTAGGGTCCGAATTATTGGTATTTTTTTCTCGCATGAGTCATGATCACATTTTATTATTGTTATAATTTTTATGGTGCAATTAGTTAAAAGTTGCAGTAGTCTATAACGCGACTTTTTGAAAGTTTTTCTGGCGGATTTTTCCGATCAAAATCTGGCAGCAATTTATTGGAATCCCAATTTTGATAGCTAGTTTCTGCACAATCAATGGCTCCCAGGGTTTATCAGGACGCTGAATCCAAATATGCAGTTAAAAAACCATTTTAACTGCTAAAAATCAAGATTTAACCTCATTTCTTCCGCCGGATTCCGTCACCGGAATCTCCAAAAAGTCG